>PVIU01018933.1:0-37773 GCA_004026605.1 Ondatra zibethicus
GGACTTTATGGTTTGGCCAGTCCTGTTTAGATAAGCAATTAATTGGAGTTATTTAGAGCCTCACCCTGTTCACCAAAAGGAGGCTTCATCTTGCTCATTAAAAGTTATTTATAACCTCATCTTGTTCTGCCAAGAAGTGGGGCTTGGGTGCAAAAGGTGAAGGCCTAGCTAAGGAATTGAATGTATTGAACATAAGTATTTTTAACCCTTACACAAGTTCTCCATTTACATACTGTGAAAACACAAAGACAGGAGCCTTTGAATTTGTAAGACCCATGTTTCCATGTATTCAATCTGAATAAGCAGCAGTCAATGACATGAAATCACAATATGAGCCACTGCAGCCGTAACAAAAAAAGCACAAAGTTTGTCTAAGCTAGAGGGCACAGCACATATTGTTAGACATTGAATTTGGCAGTTTCTCATCTGTCATATTCTTGACCTTGATATTCAGAAATTCCTTATTCAACATACAGCTTGTTTATCTGTTATGATAGTGGGTGAGCAGTTTACAAAAGAGATCTGAATGTGCTTATCAGAAATAATTTAAAAGTTTGCAAATAAAATGTAGATGTATAAAATTATATAATAAATACAAAATAAATATGAAATTTATTTACTTAAATGTATAATTAATTTTCAATAATATTCTTGTCTTAATGCTAAAATCTCAGTATTAGTTAACTACTTTGCTTTGGATATCAAGCACTTTAGTTGTTTTGTAATTCCTTGATCAATGAAGCACATTTTGAGAGATTGTCTCCAAGCATAAATTCGACTGTCCTAGAATTTGTACTCTAGGCTGACCTCAAATTCAAAGTTCTGCTCTTTATGTCTTTCCAGTTCTGGGATTACAGACATGAATCTCCAATAATTACCATGATGTTTTACTTATTCATTTTTCTGTTTCTTACATTTTACAAAAAATATTGGGTTTGTAATTTATTTCTAATATTTACTTTCACAGTTCACAAGTCTGAATCGAGTCATGGTATATGATTTCTGTTATTTCTATTGATTTTCATTCATACTCAAACATTATTTTCTTAAGATGGCAACCATCTCTGATGTTGTGGTCTATTGGTTTCTGTAAAATTAATACTTGACTTATCATGGTTTTACCCCTTGCTGGAGAGGTTTTCACTTGTTTGCTATGTCAACAGGATCATTTTTACCCAGGTTCAGTACTGTTAATTTAAAGATTACTCCAGAATATGTGTTTCTGGAATGAACTCTCTTGGCAATGTTGATCTACAGCCATGACAACTTGCAGAAATCTTGTTTGTTTTGTTTCACTCCCATTTCCCCAAATTCAGGGTTTTCTTTCAGTTCCCCTAAATTATGTGAAGGATACCTATTAGTTTCTGCTGGGTTTGCCTTTGCTTTCAGATTAAAGCTCTCATCTCTGTCTTAAATTAATGTTCTCCAGAATTTCCATAGAGTGAATTCTGGGCTGCTCTTTGAATCTCTGTTCCTTGTGTAGCCAAGAAGCTGAAGCTCATTGTTCATTGTCTTTGGTATAAGAGTAAATTTACAGATGGGAGATAATAAACAAATGTAGCCTCAATACAAACTTTCTCTACCTTTTCCTATTTTCCTCTCCCCACTTTCCCTTTCTTCTACTTCATATTTTCTTACTCTAATTTCTTTTGTTATGGTGAATTTTTGAATTTATTTTATTATATACCTAGACAGTTAATATGAGATAACTTTCCAAACATTGCTGCAAATCAAACTTACTTAAATATGTAAGGTATTAGAGCCTAAAGTTGATATTAGAACGCCTCATTGATTTCTGTGTGTTAGAGCAGTATGTTGATATCTTTCAGGGAGTGCTCACACTACCCATGACTGTAGTTTTGCCTCCTGATTGACACCAGTCACTCACACACACTGCGCAGACATTTCTTTATATATTTGATTACTGCTTTGCATGGGAAACTCCATCCCAGACCAGCTGCTCAAAAGGTATGAAGCAGGCCTTTGTGGTAAGAACTGAGCTACATCAGACAGGCAGGGGGAGCAATATGGAGTCACAGAGCCAAATCCTCATGTCCCTGCTGCTCTGGGTGTCTGGTGAGAAATTTAAATGTATTATAATCTTTTTAGAGTCACTTCTTTGTATAAATGAAATTTACAGTGTGTGCTAGGACACTATTTCTTACACTATTGTAAAAGATATACACTCTGACAATATGACATTATGAGGCTATAAAATGACAAATTTTATTTGTATTAAATTCTGTGTGTTTTATTGCTTATGATCACTTGTTTTCCTGATTGCAGGTGCCTGTGCAGATATCACAATGACCCAGTCTCCATCCTCCTTGGCTGTGTCAGTAGGAGAGAAGATCACTATCAGCTGCAGGGCCAGTCAGAGTCTTTACAACAGTAACACCAAGAAGAACTACTTGAACTGGTACCAGCAGAAGCCAGGGAAGTCTCCTAAACTACTGATCTACTATGCATCCACTCTGGAAACTGGGGTCCCTGACCGCTTCATAGGCAGTGGATCTGTGACAGATTTCACTCTCACCATCAGCAGTGTCCAGGCTGAAGACCTGGCAGATTATTACTGCCAGCAGCATTACAGTGCTCCTCCCACAGTGCTTCAGGCTCCAACAAAAACCTCTTCTGAGAGTCTCACCAGCTGCCTTCATCAAGCACAGCCCTGGTCCTATACACTTCCCCCTTCCGCCTGAGAATCAGTGTACCTGAATCCCTGATGAAAAAGTTTGCAGAGCCCAAAAAATGTAATGTGTTCAATGTCTCTTTTGTTTTTTGGTATGAAAGTTTTGTACAAACTGCAAAGGAGAACTAAGTTACCACAAACTCTGTTTCTTGAATATATGAGGTGTTTAGTTTTTTATACTTCTGGAGTTCTCATGTCAATCAGAAGACTCTATGGGCTGAAGTGATGATGACTACAAGCTGTATTTCATTTTGGAAGCTCTAGGAAAGAGTGTTTCCTGCTTTAATAGTTTCTAGATGGCTTCTTACTTCCTTACTGGCATCCATTTCTTCTGTTTTTTCTTTAACTTTTTATTGTATTCCAGTCAGTTAAGTACCTTTCTCTGTGACCATGAGAGTGTACATTTGTCTGTATGTATGTGTGTTCATATTTCTCAGTGCACATCTGACATGGTATAGATATGGAGGTTAGAGGACAGCTTGGACTTGATCTTATCTTTGTCATTTGGGTTCTGGGACTCAAATTGAGGTTTGATACCAGGCTTGCTGTCAAGTGTCTTTGACATGTGAATCACTTTGCTGCCCCTTAAAAATCTTTTATTGATTTAAATTATTTAAATTCACTGTACACAATTTTATTAAAAGCAAGGTTTTTCAGCATATCATATATTTTGACCATATGTATTTAACCTTCCCCATTTCTCCTTCCCTTTTCTGCAATCATTTATTCCAGAGTATCTTCTAATTCTATTTCTCCGTCTCTCTTATTATTTGCATTCCCATACCCACACACCCATGTTCACACACCCACACCCGCATACACACATATGCACACTTATACACATACATACACATATATAAATATACATATACACATACATTCACACACCGGAACACACTCAAACTCATGCAGAAATACATACATGCACACACACACACACACACACACACACACACACACACACACACACACACACAGCCTTTGTAGATTCTAAATATGTGGATCCTAAGTATGTAAAGGAAGGAAATTGTGGAATTTGTTGCCTTTGTTTTGGGGATCACATCTCCTGAAGACTCTGTATCTGACTCCCAATTGTGGAGACAAAGACACCTTCCTGCACTCTAATGTTGATGTAATATTGTATCAGTAAATGCTGTCTTCAATTCTTTATATTTGATATCAATTAATAAGGCTTAATTTTTAAGGGGTATATATTGTGACCCCATATATAAAATATTCTAACTATGTCCACATCCTGATTAAGAAACTTATCCTATTTTGAAGATATGGCATGGAACAAGTTTGTTACAGACTGCATAAAATTAATGGAGCTTTCCAAATACCTTAAAGCAGACTGACTCTAGTCAGTGAGACCTTGAATATAGTTTGCTACATTTAGAAAAGCCTCAAATAAGTGAAATGGGTACTTAAACCCACAGTCATGAATTAAAATACACAAGCATAAGATCATGAAAAATCAAACCAAAATTATACCCCAAAGGACCTTAATTCACTCAAGGATTCAACTCAAAGATCTTAAATGGGTAAAATGTTGGGTGATGATTTCAAAAACATATTCATAAAGTGGTGAATTACCACAATAGATACAAACAAAAAACTTATTCAGCCAAGGACGTACAGTAAAATACAGGAAAACATAAACAAGATGGATAAAATAATCAGCAAAATGGCAAAATAAGTAAACAAGGGAAAATCACAATTGAACTGTTAGTAAAATTTCAGTGTATCAAGAACAACACACAGTGAAGGGGCACTTACCAGCTCAAGCATGTGGCTCTGGTAGGCCTTGCCCTTTCTCCCCATTTGCCTCTTCCTCTGCTAAAACTGTTAGATTATATTTCTGAAGTTAGACACAAAGTCTATTTGTTTATATGGCCAGTCCCTCATTCAGAGGCTAACTATCAAGGTCAAACTCTTAAAGCACCAAAATCCAGCAATCAAAGTCCTCATTGGCTCACCTAATTAACATACCCACATTCTGAGATTTATAAGCTGTTATTTTCTGTGACTGCTGAATTTCATGACAACACACTCAGATCCTTTTCATGTTCTAGTTGTTCTTCCATTGCAGGTGCATGAACTCTGAAGGCCCAAGAGTGCAAGACATGATCGTGGAAGCTTTATCCTATAGAAACCCTCCACTTCATGAACCTTCTTTGGACTTCTGTTTTCTTCCCATGTGGAATGACAATGCTCAACAAAATGATCCCTAGCAACACTTTCAGATTCCAATGTAAGGTTTTCAAGTTAACAGCTTAGTTCAGGATAATAAAATTGTGATGTATGATTTTCCTGGTGATACACAAGAATTTATCACAAACTCAATGACTTAGAGCTCAACCCCTGTAATCTGAGCAGGGTATGCCTGTGTCCCCTCCTCAGGGTTTCACAGGTTACAGTCAATGTGTTGTCAAGGCTGTATTCTCATTTGGGTACTCTAAAACATTTCATTGTAAGACCAATACAACCTTTGTTCCCATGTTTCTCTCACTAAGTTTCCTAAGATTATTATGAATTTGCAAATACCTTGACTCAATCCCTTATGTACCAGGAATAGAAACCTGATCAACCATGTTCAATGGCTTTCACAGTTAATGATGGGACACAAATTAAGGAAAACATCAAGGGTTTAGAAAATTTCAAGACTAATTCTTATTAGCCAGGACCAGGAGAAGTTAGCTGAACTCCATCATCAAACACAACCAAATAAGTACTGTATTCACATATGCAATGAGTCTTTTCTAAAAGAAACTTACATTGAGCCACAGTGAAAAAGTTAACATATTTATGTGATTTCTATTTTTATTATTGCTGAATAAATTTCTTTGAACACATATATGTGCCTTCTCAATATTCATTCATCTGTTGAAAGATACTGTGCCAGTTTAAATTCTTACCATTTTGAGTAGTATAGCAATAAACATGGGCATGGAAGAATATCTCTTTTATGATGATTTTTTCAATTGCTCGGGAATATACCTAGGGCAGAAGTAGCTCATTAATAACTACACCCATACTGATAAACATCCATACTGAAGCTCACACTGGCTGAACAATTTTGCATTCTCTCCAGCAACATAAATTGCTCACATTTTCTATTCTGTTTTGTCATCATTTATTGAAATTTTCATTATTTCCTTTTAATATGTTAGTCAAATGAAGTGAAATTTATGTTCTTTTTTGCTTTGGATTCTATTTTACTAGCAAAATTGAAAAGAATACAGAAGCCACAAAAGATCTTGTAGAGGTCATTTACCAACTTCAGAATAAAGTAGGTTATTGATACCCTGGAACTTTCTTTAATTTCAACCATATCTCTTTATTTAGAAGAGATTGTATAATGTTTATTCTTCTGCTCCATGTTCGAAACTGAGGATAGTGGAGCTGAAAGGACCATTAATGCTTTGCATTGATGAAGTTGTGTTTCCTATGGGACACAGAATTCAGCTGTAACTTGTTGATCTGTTGTTCTTCCTCTCACAAATACACATTTTCATGCCATTTTCTCTGATGTTCCAAAGGTATCATGTAATAGCAGTTTGGTCATCTAAGTAGGAAGATTTGCATTTTATTTTTTTACTTTTATTTATTTTATTATTTTTTAGTTTTTGGTTTTTCAAGACAGGGTTTCTCTGTAGCTTATGAGGCTGTTCTGGAACTAGCTCTGTAGACCAGTCTGGCTTCAAACTCATAGAGATCTGCCTGCCTCTGCCTCCCAACTGCTGGGATTAAAGGCATGCACCACCAGAGCCTGGCTTGAGATTTGCATTTTAGACTACAGTACTGTTTGTCGAGAATGCATGACTCCAAAGATAGGAACAAATAAATCAGTGTTGTTTTCAGCTAATAGAGTTGTAGTTTGTTCACTTTTAATTACAGCACAAGGAATCTAATGCACAAGAGTGCAAACTGGAATCATGGGAAATGTAGTAAGTAAGGACAGTCTGGCTTTTTCTACTATATGTAAAAGAACATGAGGATTTTGTACTTTTAGTGTCCATGCTTTGCCCTTATCTACTGTGAAAATACATATTTAACTGCAGGAGTCTTTGGATTTGTAAGACCCAGCCTCTATGTGTTCTATTTGTAAGAGCAGCAGTAAATGACAAATATCCACAATCTGACATCATTGCAGCTGTCAAAAGGCAAAGTACAAAGATCTGCAAATGTCCAGAGCACAGCACAACTTGTTATACCCTAACTGGGGCAGAGTTACTCATCTGTCATATTTTTGACCTTGAGATTGGAACTTTCATACTCCACATACTATTTTTCTCTCTCTTATGATGGTGTTAGCACTTGACAAAGGAAATCTGAATATGATATCAGAAATAATTTAACAATTTGTACATAAAAAAGTAGATGTGTAAAATTATACAATTAATGCAAATAAATGGGAAATACATGTTACTTAAATGCATACTTAATTTCCAATAAAATTATTGGCTTAAAGCTAAAATGTTAATGCCAGATAACTGCTTTGATTCTGATATCAAATGCCTGAGCTGCTTTACAAGTATTTGATTAATAACACACATTTTCAAAGATTGTCTCTACAGATTAGACAGGCTTAGAATTTGTACCCCAGGGTGACCTCAAATGCATAATCCTTCTGTTTATATCTCTCTGGTTCTGGGATTAAAGATGTGATTCCTGACTTCTTGCCATGGTGCTTTATTTATTTATTTTTCTGTTTCTTGTACTTTACACATAATACTGGGTTTATAATTTACTTCTTACATGTTCTTTCAGAGTTCAGCAACCTGAAGTCCATGTGTGTTCTGTGATTTCTGTTATTGCTTTTGATTTTCATTAATACTCAAACATATTTTTCTTTGTATAGCATCAATCTCTGGTGCTGTGGTCTATTGATCACTGTAAAATTATTACTTGATTTAGGATGGCTGTTTTCAGTTCTGGAGAGATATTTTTAGTGTTCACTATGTTAGCAAGAACATTTTCATCCAGTTTAAATACTGCTAAATTGTAAATTATCTTGGAATATGCATTTCTGGAATAAACCCTCTTGGTAGTACTTGTTGATAGAAACAACTTCCTGAAAAAAAAATCAAGTTTAACCTTCCCCTTCTATTCCCCAAAATTTATCTCCTTTTTCCAGTACCCTGAGTTGTGCAGAGGATACTTGTTTCTTTCTGCAAGGTGTACGATTTGCTTTGCGATTAAAGCTTCTTTCATCTCAATTTTAATGTTCCCCAAGATATTCACAGAGTGAATTGTGGGTTGCTCTTTGTTTAGTCTGGAAACTGGAGCACATGTCTGTGGTACTGTTCCATGTCCTCTGTAGAAAAATGGTTTTGAAGATATGAGAAAATAAAAATTCAGTTCCAATTCTCTCTCTCTCTCTCTCTCTCTCTCTCTCTCTCTCCTTTCTACCTTCCATCTTTTCCTCTATCCACCATTTCTTTCTTCTGTTGCATATTTTCTTATTCTAATTTTCTTTTGTTGTGATGTTTTGAACATATTTTATCATTTCCATAGAATTGTTAATCTTGGATAGCTTTCCCAACATTTATTCAAGACAAACTTATTTAAATATGTCCTGTTATTAGTTGTTATTAGAGTGCCTAATAGATTTCTGTTTGAGTGCTGTACGATGATATCATTCAGTGATTGCTCACACACCCCGTGATATTATTTTTGCCTGTTGATTGAAACCAGCTACTCATACACATACCCAGACATTTCCTTATGTATTTGCTGACTGCTTTTTATGAGCACCTCCAGCTCAGTCCAACTACCTAGAATTTATAAACCAAGCCTTTGCAGTGAGAACTGAGCTACATCAGATAGGCAGGGGCAACAAGGTGGAGTGACAAATCCAGGTTCTCATGTCCTTGCTGCTCTGGGTGGCTGGTGAGAAATGCAAAAGTATCATAATCCTTTCAGAATCACTTCTTTGTATAAAAGAAATTTACAATAAGTGCTATGACAGAATTTGTCTTACATTATAATATTCTGACAATATGACCTTACAAGGACATTGAATGGCAAATTTCAACTGCTACTATATTCAGTTTTGTCATATTATGCATCTTCATTGTCTATTGTTGATTACACGTGCCTGTGCAGATATCGTGATGACTCAGTCTCCATCTTCCCTGGCTGTGTTAGCAGGAGAGAAAGTCACACTAACTGCAAGTCTAGTCAGAGTCTTTTATTCAGTAGCCAGAACTACTTGGTACCAGCAGAAACAAGGACAGGTTTCTAAGCTACTGATCTACTATGCATCACCACCACCGACGGTGAATCTTGGACAGATTTCACTCTCACAATCAGCGGTGTCCAGTCTGAAGACATGGAATATTACTACTGTCAGCAGCATTACTCCCACAGTGCTTTAGATACCAACAGAAACCTCTCTGATATTCTCACCTGCTGCCTACACCACACAGCCCTGGCCCTGCATGCTTCCCCCATTCGCCTGATGCTGGTGTGTTCAAAAAGTGATGAATATGTTTGAAGAACCTAGCAAAAATATAGTGTTCAATGTCTCTTATGTCTTCAAGTATGAAAAAAAAACTTTTAAATGAAAACGTTAAAGAGAAATCAATACTATCTTTTTATTCCACAAACTCTGCTGCTTGAATAGAAGAGATTTATCTTTATAGTTCTGGACTTTCAGTGTCCAACATAAGACCCTACAGACTGAAGTGATGATGATGGCAAAGGTTTGGAAGTTCTAGAAAAAAATGTTTCCTGCTTTTTTCTGGATTCTGGAGTGCTTATTTCTTTACTGGTGTTCATTTCTTCTGTTTTTTTTTTATTCTCGTTCCATAAATTCTTTTTTATTACATTTTAGTTAATTAAGTACTTTTTTCTCTGTTCTTGTGAGTATGTGTTTGCTTATCTGTGTGTATGTGTATGCATGTTTCTAGGTATACATTTGACAGGGCATAGTTGTGGAAGTCAGAGGACTCTTGGACATGATTGCGTCTTTGTCACTTGGGTTCTGGGAATCAAAGTCAGGTTTGACATCAGGCTTGGTTGCGAGCATCTTTGCATCTGATGCATCTTGTTGGCCCTTAATATCTTTAATTGAAATAAATTCTTTGTACTCAATTTTCTTTTTTGTTTTAATTTATTTTTGAACAGTCCTTTCTCATTTTACATAGCTGTTCAGTTGCCACTCTCTCCTCTCCTCCTGCTCTCCCCACAATCCTTTTACCACTCCCCCAATCCATTCCTCTGAGAAGGTAAGGCTTCCCATTGGGAGTCAACATAGTAAGACACATCATTTTGAGGCAGGACCAAGGTACCCCGCCCCATATTTAGGCTGACTAAGACATCCTTCCAAAATATAAAAAGTGGGCTCCAAAAAACCTATTCAAGAACTAGGGATAAATCCACTGCTAGTGACCCCACAGACTGCCCAATCCACACAAAGTTCACCACCAATATGTAGAGGGCCTAGTTTCATCCTATGCAGGTTCACCTACTTCCAGTCCAGTCAGTGAGTTCCCACTAGCTCAGATCAGCTGCTTCTGTGGGAATCCTCATTATGGTCTTGACTTCTTTGCTCATATTATTGTTCCTCCCACTCTGTGACTGGTCTCTGGAAACTCAACCCAGTACTTAGCTGTGGATCTCTGCATCTGCTTCCATCAGTTGCTGGATGAAGTTTCTATGATGACAGTAGTTATTAATGTTATTGCAGGGGCAGACCAGTTCAAGCATCCTCTTCACTCTTCTTAGGGTCTTACATGGGGTAATGCTTTTGGATTCCTGAGATTTTCCTTAGTGCCAGATTTCATGCTAGCCCCAAAATGGTTCCCCCAATCAAGATATCACTTTCCTTGTTCTCTTCTCTGTCCTTATCTCATATTCATCACCCCAATCCCTCATGCTCTCCTGCTAGTGCCCCCTTTCCCCTCCTCCACCCTTCACCCCATGTTTCCAATGTTTAAAGGAGATCTTATTTATTTTGCCTTCCGAGGCAGATCCATGTATTTCCTTCTTAGAGTTCCCCTTGTTACCTACCTTCACTGTGGTCATAGACTATAGGCTGGTTATCCTTGGCATTACATCTAATGGCCACTTATGAGTGAGTACATACCATGTTTGTATTTTGGGGGTATGCATTATCTCACTTAGGATGTTTTATTTTCTAGTTTCATCTCTTTGCATGCAAATTTCAGGATATCATTATGTTTTACCACTGAGTAGTACTCCATTGTGTAAATGTACCACATTGTCTTTAACCATTCTTCAGGTTAGTGAAACCTAGGTTGTTTCCAAGTTCTGACTATTATGAATAATGCTACTATGAATACAAATGAGAAAAAGTGGTTCTGGTATGAGTGTGCCTCTTTGGGTATAGGCCCAAGAGTGGTATTGCTGGGTCTTGAGGTGTTTTGATTTCCAATTTTCTGAGAAACGGCTATACTGATTTCTAAGGAGGCTATATAAGCTTGCACTACCACCTACAATGGAGGAGTATTCCCCTTACCCCACATTCTCTCCAACATAAGCTATCATTGGTGTTTTGATCTTATTCATTCGGACTGGTGTAAGATGGTATCTCAGAGTTGTTTTGATTTCCATTTCCCTGATGGCTAAGGATGTTGAAGATGTCCTTTAATGTCTTTTGTCCATTTGCTATTCTTCTGTTGAGAACTTTCTGTTTAGATCCATACCTCATTTTTTTAATTTTTTTATTGATTATTACTGATCTCTACATTTTTTTCTGCTCCTCTCCCTGCCTCTCCCCACCCCCCTTCAACCCTCTCCCACGGTTTCCAAGCTCTCAATTTACTCAGGAGATCTTGTCTTTTTCTACTTCCCATGTAGATTAGATCTATATCAGTCTCTCTTAGTGTCATCATTGTTGTTTAAGTTCTCTGGGATTGTGGTTTATAGGCTGGTTTTCTTTGCTTTATGTTTAAAAACCTCCTAGGAATGCATACATGTGATAATTGTCTTTCTGTGTCTGGGTTACCTCACTCAAAATAATGTTTTCTAGCTTCATCCATTTTCCTACAAAATTTAAGATGTCATTTTTTTTCTGTGTAGTACTCCATTGTGTAAATGTAGCATGTACCCCATTTTCTAATTGGATTATTTGGTATTTTGATGTCTGGTCTCTCATGATCTGGATTTTGTAGATCAGTGCTCTGTCTGATTTTGGGTTTGCTGTTGTTGAGTCTTAATGACTGTGTCCGTTACTTTATAGAAGCTTCTCAGTTTTAGGAGGTTCCATTTATTAATTGTTGCTTTCAGTAGCTGTGCTGCTGGTGTAAGGAAGTGGTCTCCTGTGCCAATGTGTTCAAGGTTACTTCCCACTTCCTCTTTAATACAGTCTATTTGCTTGTCTATTTGCTTATTTGCCTAATTCCTTCTCTTGAGACTCTCTTCCAAAGTACAGCTATAAGAGTATCAAAAGCCAGCAATCAAAAGACTACAACTGGCTTACCTAATTAACATTTCCAATTAAGATTAAGCACCTCATCCTAAAATAGGTTTCTACTTTTATAAACTACCATTTTCCTATTTTCTATGTCTGTCTCTCTTTTGAGAGACAGTCCTTTTTCTCTACAGGACAAATTCTATGACCCTTTTTCTGGCTTCCTACTCCTGCTCCCCCTTCCTCTATCTCCTGTCTTTTCTCTTGTTCCCTAAGCTGTCCCTCTGTGGTAAAGACATCTACTTTGTGTTAAAAACTTGATTTTGGAGGTACTGGGCTTATACTTTAACTTTTACAAAGAACAAAGAAATCACCATAAGACTCAATAAAACAGAAGTAAGAATATCTTACATTAAGTTTACAATGAAGAAACATAGCATTGAAACATTATTCATTAAAAATTTATCATAACTATAATGTCAAAGAATTCTAGCATATGATGAAGAAACCAGTACCAAGAATCATAATATATATGAGATCTAAGGTAAAAACTAAAGACCTAGGGAAGATATTGAATGAAATGAGAACTGAAAAATTCAAATCTATAAATATTGGCAATATAAAAGAGCATTTAGTTCTCCAAATAAATAGCACCAAAGAAGAATTTTTCCATGTCATATATTGTGCCTATTATTTAAAAATTACTACAAAGTAAAGAATAAGCATCAAAAGATATAACTGAAAAATGCTAATTCAACTCCAAAGGCAAACACATAAGAATGACATGTGAACTCTCATTCAACACCTTAAAGACCAGAAAACATGTTACAATATATTGAAGAAGTTGATAGTATGCAATTGTCAAATAAATTCTCTATGTCCTTCAAAACTGTATTTTCAATTGATGGAGAAATAAGGACATTACAAGAAAATCACAAACTAAGGCATTTCTTGACCATGAAGACAATACTATAAAAAGTAGTATAAAATATTATGCACATAGAAAAGGAGTGCTTCCATCATGAAAGTACTGGAAGAATGTTTCTGTCATGAGAGGAATAGATGAACAATGACTCTCTGGAAAGGAGTATAGTATATCCAACACTGTAATACAGAAAACTCAAACATAGTGGAGACGTAGGAAGTATTAAGCACTTAATCCTACACTGAGTTTCCACCTTCATAAACTACAATTTTCCTATGTGCTATATATGTCTATTTATCTAGAAGTAGTCCAGTTACCTTTAAGAACAAATACTCCTACTCCCTTTTCCTGGTTACATTCTCATTCTCCCTCTTACACATTGTGGCAGGTGCTTTATGATAGGGCTGTGGTTCCACAGATGATAACTAAAATTTGTATTAGGAGCTTTGTGATAGGATAATGTTGCTTAATGCAAAGTATGTGATGTCCCAGCCACTGTCCACATCCATTACATCTCCCCTCACTCTGAAATGAAGTTGAGCTGTCTCATTGAAGTTTTTTCCAGAAGGAATCATGTTCACATGCCATTCAAACACTCTGATGCTGATTCTGTCCCTTTATCCTCATGGACTCATGAACAATGGGCAGCAAGAAAACAGGCAACCAACAGATAGAATGGACATAGAATATAAGAAATTTCCTGATACAATACGAGAGTGTAATTTTAGCACACTGCTTGGTTCTTTAGATTCAAACTGATTCAAAACCACCAGAGAAATTTTTGAATCAAATAAGAAATGAATGGCCACCATGACATATGAAAATTGTTCCATGTATCCTATATACATATATATTATATATCACTCAAAACATCCCATCATTATTCTAAAAATATTAAATCATTTAAGCTACAATGTAAGTCTTTAAAAGAGAGAATCTACATGAAACTGAATTAGTACAGAGAAAAATTGCACAATCTAAATTGTTAATTGCAAACTTCCCTGCAGCCACTTGAAATATCATTGATTGATTAAAGAAGACAGAGGGAAAAACAAACAACTTAGAATCTAATGAAAATGATAACACAAATTCCATGTATCTTTGAAAGGCAGACCTGTGACAATCAGATCAAAGTTGATAATTTTGAATGCCTGGAGTAAAAATAAATAAAAAACCAGAAAGACCTCAAGCAAATGACCAAATTCAGAGTGATCTCAAAAAAAAAGCACCTAATGATAAGCTTCATGATCTAAGAAAAAGATCAAATCACACTCAGAGGAGGTCAATGATAAAAGGAGATAAATATTACTGCAGTAAATAATAAAATAGAGATTAATAGAGCAATGCATAAAATTATTCAAAGAGTTTTTCCTTTGAATAAATAAATAACAGCTTTCCAACCAACCCAGAGAAAAAGAAAGATATCTAAATTCATAAAATCAGAGATAGAAGAGAGAAGTTTGCAACATAACCAAATGAAATCCATATTATCAATAAGGTGTAGGTAGAAATCTTATACTTCTCCCCAAATTGGAATATCTAGAAGAAATAGGTATGTTTCTTCATACAACTATGATAAAGTTAAATAAAAATGCTACCAAGAACTTCAAAAGAACCATAGCAAGCAACAGTATTAAAGTGGAAATAAAATGTCTATCAAAAGCACCCAATACAGAATTTGGGTACATAAAGGTAATTCATCATAGAACTGTTAAAAAGATGAAATCTGAAACAGAGATTTTTAAGCATCAAAATGCTAAGTTAGATGACAAAAAGAATGTCAAAGAGATCAGAATCTCTAGTCTATATATGTCACTTCTGCATTTCAATGTCTTGATAGCTTCCTCTATCTCACTGTGTGAATATTTAATATTTCTTTATCATCTCTTGTGTTCGAGTACCTGCCAAAATGTTTCTGATTATCGTCTATGTTGACAGCACTAGGGTCCCATTGTATAGGGTTCCAAAGCATTGTCTCAATCTTTGTTTTACATCCTCTGGTTCTTTAAATAAATGATGTTTCCCATCTTTAATCACCCAAATTGAGGAGTATATCTGGCATTTATTTAACTGATGACCTCTTTGCATATACCTTGAATGTACAGCTCTCCTTCTTCACTCTTCTATTGACCTCCCTGCACAGATATTTACGGTGTTTTGTTGCCTGTGAATTGCTGCTTCATTTGTTCTTTAGCTTCCTTCATTCTTCCACCAAGATGATCATCTCTGAAGTAAGACATTCTACATGTATTTCTCATTTTGCATAACGAAGCAACTCCTTTGATGCCTCCTATATAGCTCTTTGGATTTTATTCTGTTTGCTTTCTATATTTGTAAAGTTTTGTTTATTGATTTCTCACATCTTTTTTTCCCAGCAATTCTCTTTTAATCTCTCTGTACAGCTAGGTCCTCTGAAATCCTTGGGAATTTAGTGTGTGTGTCTGGAAAGAGGTCCAGCTGGTCAGCTAGAGGCTACTACATAAAGAGGAAGAGACCTGGTCAGTCATACTCATTACCTCAGACAATGAAACCCAGTTTTATCCATCACAATTCCATACATAAAGTTAAAAGTGTTTCTAACCTCACCTTACTTCAAAGGAAAGAGTGAAAACGGGAAGTTTGAAATATGAATATGTTTAAGAATACCATTGGATTATTCTGTAAGCATTCATGCAACTTTTCACACTTAACGGGGAGTGATTTATGTAGCAAAATTTGTGACTTGCTCCAACTCTTGAACATTAAGTATAAATAAAAAACAGTTCTAAATCAAAGTCTCATTTTGTTCAGTGTACCTCATGCTTGAGGGTTTGCTAGAGATGATGAGTGCCATATTTGTACAAAGTCCAGAGTAAAGACAAAAGTATTGAAATAAATAGTCAGAATGTCCCCGTGTGTTGATACTCTCTATTAAGGACCAATCAGAGCCTGTTATTGTTCTTGCAGCACCTTCATACTTCCTTTAATTCTACAGAAACTACTGAAAGAGACAAAAGTTATTTCATTTTAGGTTCACTTGTCAGCACATCTATAAAAATAGTTTTTTAATAGCAACTAATTTCTTTCTTTCAATATCTTAGATCAAAAGTGTACCCCTGAAAAAAAAAACTAAATGGAGAAAGCCATGGGCAGACTGTCTCATTCCATAGCTTGGTTTACAACATGAAAGACATCACTAGACAAATATATCAGTAAAAACATCATTCATTATATGAAGAAACACAGGAGAAATTCAAGAATCGATTGAGGTTACTTTTACATAATAGGATGTGATTTCACAAGAAATCATGCATTTACTTATGTACATAGCAGTCCTCTCACATGTCCTGTGTGTAACAAAGAGGATAGAGAATTGTTTTCATATTTAAATGAAAACGTCAGCTCAAAGTGATACTGTAGCTTAAAATTAAAGGTAGCTATCAAAAGAAAAGGGAAGTATACTTGAAGAGATCAAATTCTTCGTGAAAATAAGACACTGTGCCTCACCCTCATTCTCAGTGACCACCAGCCATAGGAACAATTATGCTCACATAAAGCACACAAACATACTCACAGATAACACAAACTCATGCCCATACATTCCATTTCTGGTGTGAGAAATCAATAAGGTAGTGCATCCAATTCAGAAAAATTAATAGAGTCTTGAAGCTTCTATTTCTACATGAGGGTACCTAGAAGTGACCACTCCATCTTAACAATAAAGATGAGATTGAACAAACTGTAAAGTCATCAACTCTACTTAGACCCATAGGAGAAAGGAGGTCACAGATTAAAAGCCACTCCCACTATTGGAGGCTGTTAAAGAGGATCACGAGATAACAAGACATACTTCTCAAGAAGCAGAGAAGAGAAGAAAACCCTGGAGGCTAGAAGTGGGCATGTCAGGAAGTGAACATTAGCTCAGATATGAACACAAATGTAGGTGGGTTGCTGGGGCATATAGTGCGGAGTAATTTGGAGAACCAGTCTGGGTCAGACAGGGGAACTTCACATTCTCATAGGCTTCTCCCAGAGTACAACACATAAGCCTTTGGATTTGTTAAGACCCGTGTTTCCAAGTGTCCAATCTGAATGTGATATGAAATCACAGTCTGAGTTCACTGCAGATGTCACAAAGCAAAGTACAAAGTCTAGCAGAGATCAAGAGCACATGACAACTGGTTAGACACTGAATGGGGCACTTACTCATCTGTCATATTCTTGACATTGAGATTGGGGTCTTTGTCAACCTAGACACTGTTTATCTTTCTCTCATGAATGTGTGCTAACAGTTGACAGAGAAGTTTTGATTATGCTTATTAGAAATAATTTAACATTTATACCTGAAAGGCACATGAATAAATTTATATTTAATGAAAAATAAAATGGAAGTGCATACTTCATAAATGCATATTTAATTTTCAGGAATATTCTTGGTTTGTTGCTAACATGTTAACATCAGATAAATACTTTACTTTGAATGTCGAATGCCATGAGCTGCTTTGTAACCAGCTGATTAATGATACATATAGTTGAGAGATTGTCTCTATGCACACATTAGACAGATTTCACTCTCACCACCAGCAGTGTCCATGCTGAAGATGTGGGAAATTATTACTGTCAACATCATTATTACACTCCTCCCACAATGCTTCAGCCTCCGACACAAACCTCCTCTAAGAGTCTCAACAACTGCATGCACCACACTGGGCTGTCCACCTGCACATTTCCCTCTCTGCATTAGAGCCAGTGTGCCTAAAACTCTGGGGAAAATGTTTGCAGACTCCAGCAAATCATAATGGGTTTATTGTCTCTTATGGCTTTTGGTAGGAAAAAGCTTGATTTGATAATGCAAAGGATAACTCATCATTATCTTTCTTTTCCTTCTGTAACACATATCCAAAAACTCTGTTGCTTGAATATGAGGGATTTATCTTTTATACTTCCTCAGTTCTGGTGTTCAACATAAAAGTCTATCAGGTGAAATGATGATGATGGCAACCTGTATTTTATTTTGCAAGTTCTAGAAAGGAGTGTTTCTTGCTTTTCCCAGATTCTGGAATTTTTTTTCTTTCTACATTACTGGTGCCCATTTCTTCTATTTCTTTTCTTTTTTCATAAATTCTTTTAACATTTATCATATTTTAGTTAATTAATTACCTCTATCTGTGTATATGCATGGGCATGTTTCTAGGTGTACACGTGACATGCCATGTTTGTAGAGGTCAGAGGACACTAGAACTTGATTGCCTCTTTGTCATTTGGGTTCTGAGTATCAGGTTCAGGAATTTTAACAGATTTGGTGGAAAGTGTCTTTACCATCTGATCCATCTTTCTGACCCTTAAAATATATTATTGATGCAAATTCAGTTTACACAATTTTCTTAAATGTTATGTTTTTCTTTTTTAATAATATTAAAATTGTTTTTAACACAATCTTTTTCCTATGTTTATTTACTTATTTTTTGAAAAGAAAACAAAATATCCCCTTTCATTGTACACACCAATCCAAGTTCTCACTCCCTCCCCTCTCCTACTCACTTCACATACCATTGCATCCCTATCCAATCCTCAGAAAGGGTAAGGCACTTTGTGTTGGGAAAGGTCCAAAGCCCTCCCTTCTACATCTGGGATGAGCAAGCCATCTATCCAAAGAGAATAGGTTCTCAAAAGGCAAGTACATGCAGTAGGGATAAATCCTGGTGCCACTGCCAGTGGCCCTTCAGTCTGCCCCAGCCATGAAACTGTCAGTCACATTCAAAAGGATGAGATTGGCCCTATGCTTGTTCCTTCCCAGTTTGGCTGGAGTTGGTGAGCTTCCATTAGTTCAGGTAGAGTGTTTCAGTGAGTGAACGCATAGTGGTCTTTCTCATATTCTGACTCCCCCTTCTATTCAAGTGGATTTTGGGAGCACAGTCTGGTGCTTCAGTGAGGGTCTCTGCCTCTGTTTCGATCAGTTGGTGAATGAAGATTCTATGGTGATATTTAAGAAATTCTTCAGTCAGACTACAGAGCAAGTCATGATTGGGTCCTCTCTGCTCTATTGGTTAGGGTCTTAGTTGTGGTCATACTTGTGGATTCCTGGGAATTTCTCTAAAGCCAGATTTCTTGCTAACCCTATAATGGTTCCCTCTAATAAGATATCTTGATAGTTGCTCTCATCTCTGTCCTTCCTCCTTCTCAACTATGCCATTCCCTCTAATTATCCTCACTCCTACCCTTCTCTGCTCCTCTTCCAATTCCACCTTTCCTTCTCTCCCCACCCCATATGCTCCAATTTTCTCAGGCATCCCTGTCTATTTGGACTTTCCAGATGGATCCATATATGTTTTTCTTATTGTTCACCTTATTACTTAGGAACTCAAGGATCATGAACTATAGGCTCAATATCCTTGTTTAGAGCTAGTATCCACTTATGAATGAATGCATACCATATTCATCTTTTGGGGTTGGATTACTTCACTCAGGATGTTTTATTTTAGTTCCTTCCATTTGCACCCAAAATTCAAGAAGTCATTATTTTTTAATGCTGAGTAGTACTCTAAGATGTAAATGAGCAGCATTTTCTTTATCCATTCTTCAGTTGAGGGGCATCTATGTTCTTTGCAGGTTCTGAATACTACAAATAATGCTGCTATGAATATAGTTGAACAAATGCCCTTGTGGTATGATAGAGAATCTTTTGGTATTACTGGATCCAGAGATAGGTTGATTCCCAATTTTCTGAGAAACCACCATACTGATTTCCAAAGTGGTTGTACAAGTTTAAATTCACACCAGAAATGGATGAGTGTTCCCCTGACTCCACATCCTCTATAGCATAAGTTATCCTTGGAGTTTTAGATCTTAGCCTTTCTGAAAGGTGTAAGATGGAATCTCAGAGTTGATTTGTTTTGCATTTCATTGATGACTAAGGACATTGAACATTCCCTTATGTATCTTTCGGCCATTTGAGATTCTTCTGTTGAGAAATCTCTGTTTAGTTCTGAAACCCATTTTGAATTGGATTATTTAGAATTTTAATGTCTAATTTCTTGAGTTCTTTATATATTTTGGAGATCAGTTCTTTGTCTGATGTGGGGTTAGTGAAGCTATTTTCCCATTTAGTAGGCACCCTTTTTGATATTTTTGACAGTTTCCTTTGTTTTACAGAAGCTTCTCAGTTTCAGGAGGTCCCATTTATTTTGTTGCTTTCAGTGTCTGTTCTACTGGGGTTATATTTAGGAATTGGACTCCTGTGCCTATGCATTTTAGACTACTTCCCACTTTCTCTTCTGTCAGGTTCATTGTGGTCAGATTAATATTGAGGTCTTTAATCTATGTGGACTTGAGTTCTGAGCATGGGGATAGAAATAGTTCTATTTTTATTCTTCTAGATGTTGACATCCAGTTACACCAGCATCATTTGTTGAAAATACTTTCTTTTTTCCATTGTATATATTTAGCTTCTTTGCAAAAATCAGGTTTCATAAGTATGTAGATTAATACCTGGGATTTCAATTCAATTCCATTGGTCAACCTCTCTATTTTTATGTCAACACCACACTGTTTTCATCACTGTAACTCTGTAATAGAGTTTGATGGCATGGATGGCAGTGCCTCTGGAAGTTCCTTTATTATACAGGATTGTTTTGGCTATACTGGGTTTTTTGTTTTTCCACATGAAGTTGATTAATGTCCTTTCAAGTTCTGTGAAGAATTGTGTTGGGATATTGATGGGGATTGCATTGAATCTATAGATTTTGATATAGATATGAATATTTTGCATGCATTGGTATGGATTTTGCTTTATTGATATAAATTTAAGGTCAATTTTGTTATATGTATATGTATTTCTGATGTTGATTAAGGTATTGTGATTGTGTAGTTCATTTAAAAAATGTAATGTATAATTAGGAAATATAGGTTGTTAATGGGTAATCCTTGATACAGTCAAGTTTGTAGTAATGTTAGATTTTCTAGATGTGCACAGATATATTTCAGATAGGCATTCTTTATATCTCTCAAAGACTACAGAATATGGCACTTTAAATGTTTTATAACTTAGGGCTTTTCATGACAATGAGACATGTCTGCTCCTGGCCGCACCAATCTACTTCAAGAGGAAGATGGGCATCAAAGAGACTCCTTATGGAGTTTGCTAGCCATTTGGGCAAGAAACTGCTCTTGCCTGGACTGCTTAACTGGACACAAAGAACCTGCAGAGAGAGAACTGCTGAACTTGCCTAAAGGTGAGATGATCCTTCAGGGTTCCTGATTCATAAAAGAGTCTGTGAGACATTCTGCAGTACAAAGAAAAACATGACTGAACTGTCTTTAAAATTTCCTGCTTCATGGAAATGTCTGCTGGATACCTCAGGCCTGTAGGCTGAAGATGGATGCCCCAACGGTACAGAAGAACTTTGGGTACTGTACAGGTAGTGAGATGTCTCTGTCATTAATAGAGTTTGGAAGTAGCTTATTTCTCATTTACTTAGGTAATATTATATCCTTCTGGAGTCTTTGACTGAGTTGAAGAAGAAATAGATAGTTATAATTATAGTTTTCCATTGTTATGAACTATAGTTCTTGCTTGATAACTGTTTTGTTATATGTAATTTTACTATATTAAAATGAAAGCCTTTCCTTTTTGTTTAAACAGAAAAAGGGGAAATGGTGTAGGTCCTTCTCCATTTATGTTGCTTTCATTGGTTAAATAAAGAGTAAATGTCTGTTACTCTAGTTGCAAGGAATCAGACACTGTTACATATCCACAGGCAAAATACCAATGCATTTACTATAAAATAAATAAAAATAAATCATTACAAAAGAAAAAAATTAAAAATAAGTGGAAAAATGACATTCCCAAAGCATCCTAATTCCCACAAGGATTCAACTCAAATCCTTTCATTGGTGGGGCAGGACTTAGATAGGCGGGAAAAGATAAAAGAATTATGGGAACAAGACAGAGACAGAGAGCTGCTACCATGAAATTGCAAGAGTCAGAAATGCTGAATCTTTCCCGGTAAGCCACGATCTCATGGTAAACACAGATTAATAGAAATGGGTTAGTTTAAGATATGAGAGTAAGCCAAGAAGAGGCTAGATATAATGGGCCAGGCAGTAATTTAATTAATACAGTTTCTGTGTAATTATTTAGGGTATAAGCCAGCCAGGCTTCTGGGAGCCAGCTGGAATGAAAAGCAGGCGGTCGGGAATGCAGCCCACTCGCCTCCTCTTACTACAAGATTGCTTTTGGTAGGATGGACACTTTTACTATGTTGATCCTATCTATCTAAGAGCACGGGAGATCTTTCCATTTTCTGGTTTCATCTTCAATGTCTTTCTTCAAAGACTTAACATTATTGTCGAATAGATCTTTCACTTCTTTGTTTAGTGTTACCTCAATATATTTTATGTTATTTGTGGCTATTATGAAAGGTGATGTTTCTCTGATTTCCTCTCAGCTTACTTGTCATTTGTACTAGAAACGATAGTGATTTTTTTGAGTTAATCTTGTATCCTGCCATATTACTGAAGGTATTTATCAGCTGTAGGAGTTCTCTGCTATAGTTTTTGGGGTCACTTATATATACTATCATATCATCTGCAAATAACAAAAGTTTGGTATATTCCTTTCCAATTTGAATCCCCTTGATCTTCTTTTGTTGTGTTGTTGCTAGAGCCAGAACTTCAAGAACTATTTTGAAGAGGTATGGAGAGGCTGGTCAGCCTTGTTTTTTCATTTTTTGGGGGGGTGTTAATGGAATCACTTGGAGTTTCTCTCCATTTAATTTGATGTTGACTGTCGTCTTGCTGTATATTGCTTTTATTATATTCAGATAGGTTCTTTGTATCCCTGATCTGTCCAAGATCTTTGTCATGAAGGGGTGTTGGATTTTGTCTAATGCTTTTTCAGTATCTAATGAAATGATCATATGGTTTTCTTTCTTTCAGTTTATTTATATGATAAATTACATTGACAGATTTTCGTATGTTAAACCAGTCCTGCATGTCTTAGATGAAGCTGACTTGATTTTTTTTATAACTTTTAAAAAATACCAATCCAAATTCCCACTCCCTCCCCACACCCTTCCACTTCTCTCCCTTCCAGTCCTAAGAGAGGACAAGGCACCCTGCCCTGTGGCAAATCCAAGGCCCTCCCTGCTATATCTAGGTTGAGTAAGGTATACATCTAAAGAGAATAGGATCCCAAAAAGCCAGTACATGCAGTAGAGAAAAATCCCAGTGCTATTGTCATTGGCCTCTCAGTCTGCCCCAAGTGTTAATCACATTCAGAGAGAATAGTTGTTCCCATGCTCTTTCACTCCCAGTCCAGTTGGAGTTGGTGAGCTACCATTAGCTCAGGTAAACTGTCTCAGTGGGTGAACCCCTCATGGTCTTGATGTTCTTATTCATATTCCCACTCCTTCCACACTTCAATTGGACCTTGGGAGCTCAGTCCAGTGCTTCATTGTGGTTCTCTGCCTCTGCCTCCATCAGTTGTTGGATGAAAGCTCTATGGTGATATTTGAGATAATCATCAGTCTGACTACAGGGCAAGGCCAGTTTAGGCACTGCCTCCTCTATTGCTTGTTGTCTTTGCTTGGATCACCCTTGCGGATTCCTGGGAATTTTTCTAGGGCCAGGTTTCTTGCTAACCCCATAATGGCTCCCTCTATCAAGATATCTCTTTCCTTGCTCTTATATCTGTCCTTCCTCCATCTCTACTATCCCATTCCTTCAAGTTCTCCTCAACCCTCCCCTTCTCCACTTCCTTCTACTCCCTGCCCCTATGCTCCCAATTTTGTCAGGTGTTCTTGTTTTGAACAGGAACTACAGATCAATATTAGATAAGGTTAAATGAGGAGCTGAGAAGAAGGTTTATTCTTTCAAGTTTGTGTGGAATGTTCTATAGATGTCTGTTAAGCCCATTTGTTTCATGACATCTGTTAGTTCTCTTATTTTTTTGTTAAGTTTCTGTCTGATTGACCTGTCCATTGGCAAGAGTAGAGTGTTGAATTCTCCTAATATTAGTGTGTGTGATTTGATGTGTGATTTAATTTTTAATAATGTTTCTTTTACCTATGTGGGTGCTCTTATATTAGGGACATAGATGTTCAGAATTCAGACTACATCTTTATGGGTTGTTTCTGTTATGTGTATAAAATGTCCTTTTCTATCTCTTCTGGTTGATTTTAGTTTAAAAACTATTTTGTTAGATATTAGGATAGCTACACCACTTGTTTCTTAGGTCCTTTGGTTGGAAAACCTTTTCCCAACCCTTTACTCTGAGGTAGTGTCTGTCTTTGAGGTAAAGTGTGTTTCTTGTACAAAGCAGAAGGCTATATCCTATTATGGATCCATTCTCATAGCCTGTGTCTTTTATAGATGAATTGAGTCCACTGATATTAAGAGATATTAATGACCAGTGCTTGTTAATTCCTGTTATTTTCTGGTAGTAGTGTTGTGTGTTTCCCTTCTTTGGGTTTTTCTGGTATGGGTTATCTATTGTCTTTTTTTGTGGGTGCAGTTAGCTTCCGTGGAATGGGGTTTTCCTTCTAGTACTTTCTGTATGGCTGGGGTTTGTATATGTATTGTTTAAATTTGGTTTTGTCATGGAATATCTTGTTTTTCTCATCAATGGTGACTGAAATTTGGTATAAGCTGCTAAATTTAGAAGTCTCAAATAAGCCAAAAGAGGTGGTTACGCCGAGAGATATGAATCATAATACAGAAAAAAAGATCCTTAAAAGTTTAGTTGCACTCTATACAGAGTAAAATAAAAATATTGTTGTTGGAGAGATAACTCAGTGGTTAAGAACACTGACTGCTCATCCAAATGACCCAGTTTCATTTCTCAGCACCCACACTGTAGCTCACAAATTTTTGTAACTACAGTTTCAGAGAATCATATACTCTTTTAGTTTTTTTTTCTTTTTTATTCCTCTTTAAAGCTCTTGTAATCAGATAGTGTCATCTGCCACCATTGCATGAAGCTATTTATTGGCCTCCTTGTTATACCTGCTTTTCTAATTTATTAAATTTTTTAAAAAATACCAATTCAAGTTCCCACTCCCTCACCTCCTTGCATTCCCTTCACACACTCTCCAATACTATGCTATCTAATCTCAGAGGGTAAGGCACATTAACTTATGGAAGATCCAAGGCCCTCCCTACTGTATCTAGGCTGAGCAAGGTATATATCCAAAAAGAATAGGATCCCAAAAAGCCAGTATATGTAGTAGGGATAAATCCTGGTGCCACTGCCAGTGGGACCTCAGTCAGCCTCGGCCATGCAACTGTCAACCACACTCAGAAGAACTAGATTGGTCCTATGCTTGTTCCTTCCCAGTCTGGCTGGAGTTGGTGAGCTCCCATTAGCTCAGGTAAACTTGTTCAGTGGGTGAACCCATTATGGTCTTGACCTCCTTGATCATATTCTCATTCCTTCCACTCTTAAACAGAATTTTGGGAGCTCAGTCCAGTGCTCCGATGTGGGTCTGTGCCTCTGCCTCGATCAGTTGTTGGATGAAAGCTCTATGGTGATATTTGAGGTAATCATCACTCTGACTACAGGGCAATTCAAGATCTGGCCCCCTCTCCTCTATTGCTCAGGCTCCTACGTGGGATCAACCTTTTAATTCCTTGGAATTTCTGTAGAGACAGGTTTCTGTTAACCCTTTATGGCTCCCTCAGTCAAGATATCTATCTATTTGCTCTCATCTCTGTCCTTCCTCCATCTCTACCATCCCATTCCCTCAAGATCTCTTCTATACTCCACCCTCCCCTCTTTTAATCCTCCTACCATCCCCTCTCCTCCCACCCACATGCTCCCAAACCATGAAAGTCAATTTGCAGGTGGGCCTATATAAATTTTTCTTTGGGTTCATCTTATGACTTAGCTTTTCTAGGATCATGAACTATAGGCTCAGTGTCCTTTGTTTATAGCTAGTATCGACTTATGAGTGAGTACATACTGTATTCATTCTTTTGGGTCTGCATTACCTCACTCAGGATAGTGGTTTCTAATTCCATCCATTTGCATGCAAAATTCAAAATGTCATTGTTTTTTACTGCTGATTAGTACTTTAATGTATAAATGTGCCACATTTTCTTTATCTTCAGTTGTGGGGCATCTATGTTGTTTCCATGTTCTGGCTATTACAAATAATGCTGCTATAAAGATAGCTGAACAAATGTTTTTGTAGTATGACTGATTATCTTTTGGGTATATGCCAAAGAGTGGTATTTCTGGGTCCTGAGGTAGGTTGATTACCAATTTTCTGAGACACCATCATAGTGATTTCCAAAATGGTTGTACAAGTTTGCATTCCCACCAGAAATGGAGGAGTGTTCCCCTGACTCTACATCCTCACCAGCTGAAGCTATCATTAGTGTTTATGATCTTCACCATTCTGACAGGTGTAAGATGGTATCTCAGAGTTGTTTTGAATTGCATTTCCCTGAGAGCAAAGGATGTTGAACATTTCCTTGAGTATCCTGAGGCCATTTGAAATTCTTCTGCTGAGGTTTCTCTGATTAGTTCTATAACCCATTTTTAATTGGGTTATTTAGAATTTTAATGTCTAATTTCTTGAGTTCTTTATATATTTTGGAGATCAGTCCTTTTTTCTGATGTGAGGTCAGTGAATATCTTTTCCCGTTCAGTAGGTTGCCTTTTTGTCTTATTGACATTTTCCTTTGCTTTATAGAAGCTTCTCAATTTCAGGAGGTCCTATTTATTTATTGTTGCTCTCAGAGTCTGCACTACTGATGTTTTATTTAAGAAGTGGTCTCCTGTGCCCATGCATTGAAGACTACTTCCCACTTTCTCTTCTATCAGGTTCATTGTGGTCAGATTTATATTGAGGTCCTTAATCCATTTGGATGAGTATGATGCATGGCAATCGATATGGATCTTTTTTCATTCTTCTACGTGTTGACATCCAGTTATGTCAGCATCATTTGCTGAAGGTACTTTCTTTTTTCCATTGTATAATTTTAGCTCAGAAATGTCTATTACTCTAGTTGCAAGGAATCAGACACAGTTACATATCCACAGGCAAAATACCAATGCACTTACAATAAAATAAATAAAAATAAATCCTTATAAAAGAAAAAAATTAAAAATAAGTGGAAAAATGACATTCCCAAAGCATCCTAATTCCCACAAGGATTCAACTCAAATGTTTGAAATAGGTCAAATTCTGGGTTAATATTTCAAAAACATACTCATAAAATGGTGAATCACCATAAAAGATACAATGAAAAAAATTCATTCCTTCAAGGCTGTTAAAGGAAAGCTAGTGATATTAGGCAAAGATAAGCAAAATGGATAACATGATCAGTTACAAAGCAGGAAAAGTGAGTCAGGTTAAAGAACACAATTGAAATGCTGAGAACTAAAATTTCAATGTATCAAATACAATGCACAGATCAAAGAGCTAGTTAACAGTCTCAATAAAACAGAAGAAATAATATTCTGAATCAATATCACAATAGATGAAATAGTATAAAAATATCACTGGATAAGGAATGAGATATCTGGATAGAGGGAATCATGTGGTTAGGAGAAACCTAGTGCTGGGAAATTTCTCAGGAATCCAATGTATGATACCAGCTAAGGCTCTGAGCAATAATGGAGTGACTTATGAGCTCAACACTTATAATCTGAGCAGGTTATATCTGGTGCATATCCTAAGGCTCTCACAGATTACAGTCAGGTGTTGTCTAAAGTGCATTCTCAGTTAAGTACTCAAAATCATCTCATTGCAAGAACAGGATGGTTATTGGAAAACATTTTTCTTTTTGTTTATAATTTGGTCTCACTAAGCTTCCCAAGAATACCTTGACATTTCAAATGTTCTGACTCAGTCAATCATGTGCTAGGGTTAGAAGCATAATCCACCCTATACAATGGCTGTCACAGCTACTGATGTGACATGCAGTAAGGAAAACATCAGGGCTGTGTAAGTTTTCACGACTATGACTAATCATCCAGAACCAGAAGTTGACTGAATTTCAACCCTAAACACAGAAAAGTAAGTATTGCATTCACATATGCAATGAGTCTTTTATAAAATAAATCTATATATTGAGCCTTAGGTAAAAATTAACAAATTTATGTGATTTGTATTTTTATAGGAGTTGAGTAAATTTATTTGCACATATGTACCTTTTTATTATATGTTGATAGATACTGGGTTGATTTAAATTCTTACTATTGTGAATAGTGTAGCAATAAACATGGTTGTGGAAATATATGTATTTTATGATGATATTCACATGTTCAGGAATATATCTAGTGAAGAGTATCAAAATTATATGGTAATTTCATGTATTCTTATGGACCGTCACACGGACGTTCACCTTGTGTGTACCAGTTTACAGTCACTCCAGTAGCATACACTTCTTGTTCTTTCTGTTCTGTATTGCCATTATTTAGAGCCACTTTTTGTGATTTCCTTTTAAATCATTATTTGGATGATGTGATCTTATGTTTTTCCTTTGGTTTCTATCTCAAGACCAAAAATGAGGAGAATACAGAAGCAACCAAACATCCTGTACCAGTCACTAACCAATTTCAAAAGAACACAGGTTATGGATACTCTGGAACTTCCTTTACCTTCCTTCATATCTACTTATTTGGAAGAGATTGGATAATGTTTGTTCTTGTACACCTTATTTTCATAGTGAGTATGGTGGATGTGAAAGAACAATTAAGGTTTTGCTTTGATGAAGCTGTGTTTCCCATGGGTCACAGAACTCAGCTGTACTTGTTGATCTATTGTTCTTCCTCTCACACAATTGCAAGCAATTTTCTATGATGTTGTGAAGATAAATAACATGTGATAGCATTTGGACCATCTAAATCAGGAGGTTTACATTTTAGGATACAGTATTGTATGTGGAGATTGTGTGCCTTTTACACTACAATAAATGATGACAATCTCAGCCCCAATTTTGCTGATTTTGTGGATGAAGTATGACTTCACAGTGATGTCCATAGAAGTTTATTTCTGTGCTCCATGTCCTCAAAGTCATCAACATCAGACTAATAAATGTAAGATTTATTTACTTAAAGGTATATTTAATTTTCAATAACATTCTTAATGCTAAGACCTCAGTGTCAGTTAACTACTTTGCTTTGGGTATCAAGTGCTAGAGTTTCTTTGTAATTCCTTGATAAATGATGCACATTTTTGAGAGATGGTCTCCAAGTATAGATTAGACTGACCTGAATTTGTACCCTAGGCTGACCTCAAATTCATAGTCCTGTTCCTTATGTCTCTCCAGTTCTGGGATTACAGACATGAATCTCTACTCTGCCATTTTGTTTTACTTATTTATTTTTCTGTTTCCTACATTTTACAAAAAATACTGAGTTTGTAATTTTTTTCTTGTATGTACTTTCAGAGTTCACAAGGCTGAAATCCAGTCATGGTATGTGATTTCTGTTACTGATAATGATTTTCATTCATACTCAAAAATTTTTTTCTTAGGATGGCCACCATCTCTGATGCTGCAGTCCATAAGTTTCTGTAAAATTAATACTTTACTAGGATGGATTTGCCCCTTGCTAGAGAGGTTTTTACTTTGAGATTAAATCTCTCATCTCAATCTTAAATTAATATTGCCCAGAATTTCCACAGAGTGAATTCTGGGCTGCTCTTTGAATCTCTGTTCCTTGTGTAGCCCAGAACCTGGAACCCATTGTTTGTTGTCCTCAGTATGAGTGAATTTACAGATGGGAGATAATAAACAAATTAAGCCTCAATACACACTTTCTCTACCTTTTTTCTCTTTTCCTCTCTCCACTCTTTCTTTCTTCTACTGCATATTTCCTTACTGTAATTCTCTCTTACTGTTGTGAATTTTTGAGTTTATTTTATCATTTCCCAGTAATGTTAATTTGAGATAACTTTCCAAACATTATTGCAAATGCAAATTGACTTAAATATGTATTTTAACCCAAAGTTGATATTGGGATTCCTCATTGATTTCTGTCTGTAAGCAGTACATTGATATCTTTCAGTGATTGCTCATATTGCTATGATGGTATTTTTGCCTGTTGATTGATAACAGTCACTCACACACACTGCCCAGACATTTCTTTATGTAATTGATGACTGCTTTGTATGGGAAACTCCAGAACAGACCAGATGCTTAGAATATATAAATCATGCCTTTGTGGTGAGAGCTGAGCTACATCAGATAGGCAGGGGGAGCAAGATGGAGTCACAGACAGTTTCTCATGTCCCTGCTCCTCTGGGTGGTCTGGTGAAAGTTTTAAGGTATAATCTTTTTAGAGTCACTTCTTTGTATAAAAGAAATTGACATTGTGGTCTAGGACACTATTTCTTACAATATTGTATAAGATACACTCTGACAATATGACATTATGAGGCTATAAAACAACAAATTTCATCTATATTAAATTCTGTATTTTTTTAATTACATATGACCATTAGTTTTCCTGATTGCAGGTGCCTTTGCAGATATCACAATGACCCAGTCTCCATCCTCCTTGGTTGTGTCATTAGGAGAGAAGGTCGCCATCAGCTTCAGGTCCAGTCAGAGTCTTTAAAACAGTAACACCAAGAAGAACTACTTGTCCTGTTACCAACAAAAACCAGGGCAGTCTCCTAAACTTCTGATCTACTGGGCATCCACTCAGTATACTTGGGTCCCTGATCAACTCATAGACATTAGATCTGGAACAAGTTTTGCTCTCACTATCAACCGTGTCCAGAATGAAGACCTGGCAGATTATTATTGTCAGAAGTTAAATAATTATCCTCCCACAGTGCTTCAGCCTCCAACAAAAACCTCTGAGATTCTCACCAGTTGCCTGCATCATGTACAACCCTAGACCTCCAAACTTCCCTCTTCTGCCTGAGAGTGAGTGTACATAAACTCTGATGAAAAAGTTTGCAGAGCCCAGCAAAATGTAATGGGTTCAATGTTTCCTTTGTCTTTTGGTATGAAAAACCTTTATACAAAACTGGAAAGGAAAACTCAGTTACCACAAACTCTGTTGCTTGAGATGTTTAACTTTTTATACTTCTGGAATTCTGGTATCAATCATAAGACTCTGTGATAAAGTGATGTTGATGACAAGCTTTATTTCATGTTGGAAGCTCTAGGAAAGAATGTGTCCTGCTTTAATAGATTCTAGAGCGCTTCTTACTTCATTTCTGGTGTCTACTTCTGTTTTTTATTTGACTTTTTATTACATTTTATTCAGTTAAGTACCGTTCTTGTGACCACATGAGTGTACCTGTGTGTGTCTGTGTGCATGTGTGTGCATATTTCTAGGTGTACATCTGACATGGTATAGATATGGAGGTTAGAGGACAACCTGGCCTTGATTTTATCTTTGTCATTTGCCTTCTGGGACTCAAACTGAGGTTTGACATCGGGCTTGCTGTCAATTGTCTTTGACATGTGAGTCACCTTGCTGCCCTTAAATTTTTTATTGGATTTAAATTCATTGTATACAATTTTCTTAAAAGCAAGAGTTTTCTAGTATATCTTATATTTTTAACCATATATACTTAACCTTCCCATTTCTCCTTCCCTTTTTTGCTATCTTTTCTTCCAGAGTATCTTCTAACTTTATCTCTCTGTCTCTTATATTATATGCACATCCAGCCCACACAGCCATGCTCAAACATCAATGCCCACACACCCACACCCACATACACACTTATACACATAGATACACACATATCCACATGCATAAACATATATGCACAATACATATACACACACAGGAACAAAAAAAATTCTAGAGCTAATGGGCCAAGCAGTGTTTTAATTAATATAGTTTCTGTGTGATTATTTTGGTTTTGGGTGGCCATGATGAACAAGAGGCTCTGTGCAACCTTTCTTAATAAAGGTACCAAGCCACATGGCTAAACATAGATAAGAATGATTTAAGTTGTAAGAGGTAGTTAGTAATAAGTATGAGATAATAGGCCAAACAGTTTATAATTATTATTAGACTCTGTGTGTTTATTTGGTATTGAACAACTCTGGGAACAGGTGGGATAGAAACTTCTGTCTGTAGTAGGTTTTCAGGGTTTCTGTGCATCTATCAGATCCATTCAGATCCCCTCCCTCTCTTGAAGCCACCTCTGTCATTATAGCTGCAGAATCCTTTTGAAGAAAGATCCAAATTGTTCCTAGATTGCATGCTTAGGGGACAGTGTGTTCATACCATGGCTAGTATTCATTGTGTCTGGAAGCAGGTATTTCTTCATAAGGTCAGTATAAATTACCAGATGCTCATTGTGTGCCTGGTGCAGATGTGGAACTGGTTATGGTTCAGAACCTACATTTAAATTTTTTAGGACATTCATCTACATAGATATTGTGTTTTGAGCATTTCACATCTCTCACCTTCATTCTTTCCTTCCGCTTTCCTGTGGAATCCTCTCCTAATTTGTTGTTTTTTCTTTTGTGTTCTGAGATAATTACCAATATTTAGAATATAGTTTACTTCCTTGAATATCACTACACCACTTCAGAAAATGACCCCTTTCATTTCTCTGCACCCGTTAGTTTTTCACATACCTTCTTGAAAGGTAAGAGGACGTGTGCTCCTTCCACTCTCTATGATGAATGGTAATGACTAATTCCTTGTGCAAGTAACCACAGTGTCAGTTGGCTCATCTGTGCACTGGGCATGTTATGCCCAGAAGATAACTGCCTTGCAGCATCCCCCACAGTTTCTGGTTCTTATGTCTCTTGTGTCCCAATGGTGGTCCCTGAACTAAGACATTCCATTTAGGACTGACCACTCCACAGTCACAGAGAATGTCCTGCTTATGTCACCCTGGTTCTGATTCTATATGTGATTTTTTACTTCTTTTCATGATGTTTTCCTCATTTATTTTTCTGGTTTTAGTACTTTACACATAAACCTGGGCTTATAATTTGCTTCATATATATTTTTTTCTCAGTGTTTACCAATCTGAAGTTAGGCATCTTCTATTATTTCTGTTATTGCTTCTGATTTCCATTCATGCTCAAACATTTTTTTTAGGATGGCAACAATCTTTGATGCTGTGGTCTATTGGATTCTACAAAATTATTACTTGATTTAGGATATCTGCTCACCATTATGGAGATGTTTTTAATTGTTCACTATTTCAATAGGACCATTTTCACCCAGTTTAAATACTGCTGATTTCTAGATTAATCTAGAATATGCATTTCTGGAATAAACACTCTCGGTAGTGATGCTCTACAGCCATTACTACAGGAACAAATCTAGATTATTTCTTCCCTCTCTTCATTTTCTCAAATTTAGAGTCCTGTTTCATTTCCCCAAAGTTGTGTGAAGAATACTCATTAGTTCCTGCTGGGTTTTCATTTGCTTTGAGATTAAAGCTTTGTCATCTTAATCTTAATCTTCCCCAGGATTTCCACAAAGTGAGTTATGAGCAGCTCTTTTTATTTTTGTTTCCTGTTTAGCCTGGTAAAGGGAGCTCAGTATTTGTTTTCCTAGGTATAATAGTGGCTTTAGAGATGGGAGATAATAAACAAGTTTAGCCTCAATTCTTTCTCTCTCCCTTTTCCTCTTTTCCTCACTCCACCCTTCCTTTCTTTTACTTCATGTTTCCTTACCCTAAGATTTTTTTTTGCTGTTGTGAATTATTGAATGTATTTTACCATTTTCATAGTACTGTTAATCTAAAATAGCTTTCTTAATATTTATGCAAAATCAGACTGATTTAGATATGACTTGGATTTTAACCAATGTTTTAATTACAGCACCTAATTGATTTCTGTTTGAGAATTGTAAGCTGATATCTTTCACTGATTGTTCACACAGTCCATGATGGTATTTTTGACTGTTGATTGACATCAGTCACTCACACACACTACCCAGGCATATCTTTTTGTATTTGCTGACTGATTTGCATGGGAAACTCCAACCCAGACCAGCTGCTTAGAATGTATAAAGCAGACCTTTGTGGTGAGAACTGAGCTACATTAGACAGGTAGGGAGAGCAATATGGAGTCACAGACCCAGGTCCTCATGTTCCTGCTGCTTTGGGTGTCTAGTGAGAAATTTAAATGTATTATAATCTTCTTGGAGTCACTTCTCTGTATAAAGGAAATTTACAATGTGTGCTAGCACACAATATTTCTTATAATATTTTATAAGATATATATTCTGACAATATGACATTATGAGGATATTAAATAATGTTAAATGACGAATTTCATCTGTATTAAATTCTGTGTTATTGCACATGATCATTGTTTTTTCTGATTGCAGTTGCCTATGCAGATATCATGATGACCCAATCTCCATCCACCATGGCTGTGTCAGTAGGACAGAAGATCACTATCAGCAGTAAATCCAATCAGAATCTTTTATGCAGTAAGACTGGAAGAACTACTCAGTCTGGTATCAACAGAAACCAGGGCAGTCTCCAAAACTATTAATCTACTGGGCATCCTGTCGGGATACTGGGGTCCCTGATCACTTCATAGGCAGTGGATCTGGAACACTCTCACCATCAGCAGTGTCCAGGCTGAAGACCTGGCACATTACTACTGTTTGCAGCATTAGAGTTATCCTCCCACAGCGCTTCAGCCTCCAACAAAAATGTCAGAAAGTCTCACCAGCTGCCTGTATCATGCACAGCCCTTGGTCTGTGCACTTCCCCCTTCTGCTGGTAGGCCTGAAACACTGACAAACATTTTGCAGAGCCCAGCAAAATATATTTGATTCAATGTCTTTTACATTTTTTGGTATGAAAAACCTTTATACGAAAATTCCAAGGAGAACTCAGTTACCACAAAATCTGTTGCTTGACTGGGATGGGTTTATCTTTTTATATTTCTGGAATTGTGGTGTCCATCATAGGACTATATGAGCTGAACTGATGGTGATGGAAATCTATATTTTGTTTTAGATGCTCTAGGAAAGAGTGTTTTCAGCTTTTTCCAGACTATAGAGGATTCTTAATTCCTTACTGGTGTTCATTTCTTCTGCTTTTGCTTTTTAGTTCATTTCAGTTAATTAAGTCCCCTTTTCTGTATCCATATGAGTGGGAATTTGTGTGTCTGTGCATACATGTGTATATGTTTCTAGGGTGAACACATGAAATGGCATAGTTGTGGAGATCACAGGACAGCTTGGCCTAGATTTTCGTTTGTCATTTGGGTTCTAAGGATCAAATTCAGGTTTGATATCAGACTTGGTGTCAAGTGTCTTCAGAACGTGAGCCATTTTGCTGTCATTTACAATCTTTTATTGTTGTAAATTCATTGTATACAATTTTCTTTAAAGCAATGTTTTTCCATTTGACCATATGTGCTTACCTTCCCCATTTCTCTTTGTCTTTCTGGCTATCGTTTCTTCCACAGAGCATCTTCTACTTTTATCTCTTTGTGTCTCATATTATATGCACACCCATGGCAACATACCCATTTCCACACACTCACACCCTGATAAACACTTATGAACACATATACACATAGATGCACACATATCAACATACATAATTGATATACACATACATACACAGGACACATTCTTGAATTCATACAAAAATATACATATATATATATATACACATCCACACATGAACTTTAAATACTTGAAATTGAATTCAAATTTAGCATTTTCAAAGGAAAGAAATTGTAATATTTGTAGCCATTGTTTCTGGAATCACATCTTCTTCTGAAGTCTCTGTGTCTGATTTTCAATTGTGGACTTTGAGAAATGTTCCTGCACTCTAATGTTGGATATAATTTTGTGTTAGCAGATGCTGCTTCCAGTCTTTACATGTCATATCAATGGATAAAGCTTAATGTTTTTAGGGGGAATAAATTGTGCTCTCATGTAAAAAATATTCTAATTTATATGTCTATATTCTGATTAAGAAACTTATCCTATTTTGAAGATATAGAAAGGAACAATTGTGTTATAGACTACATAAAATATGTTAATGCTGAGTGATTCTGGGCAGTAAATCATTTAGTGTAGGTTGATAAATTTAGAAAAGCCTCAAATAAACTAGAAGAAGTACTTAAACCAACTGATATGAATCATAACACATAACACAAGACCACGAAGAAAATCAAACCAAAAATTATGCTCCAAGGGAACATAATTCACTTAAGGATTCAATTCAAAGATCGGAAATATGTAAAATGCTGTCTTATTATTTCAAAAGTATATTTTTAAAATGGTGAGTTACCACAAAAGATACAAATGAAAAAATTATTCAGTTAAGGCTATAGAGAGGAAGGCTAGTGACATAGAGGAAAACATAAACAAGGTGGACAATATAATCAGCAACACTTCCCATCCTGTTCAGCCACAGGTAGAGTCTGGCAGGCCTGGCTCTACCCCTGCTCTTTCTGTCAGAGAGCCCAGCACCCATCCGTAACAGCTCTCCTCACTCTACAATAAAGTAGAGATTCCTCACTGAAACTGCATCCCAGAAGATTATGAAGCTTTCTGCTGCTGTTTCTGCCCTTTTGTCCTCGTGGACTGGAAGCCAACAGACCACACAGAAAAGCAGGGCCAGCAGACAGAATGGTCACAGAGGGTCTGGTTTATCCTGTACAATAGCAGAGGATAATTTCACACATCTCTCTTTTTTAGATTCTAAAAACTACCAGATAAATTTTATATACAAACTGCATGAGAAATGAATGGTCACCATGACATCTAAAATACATCCCATATATAATGTATACACATATATTATCTATCATTCTTAGCATTCCATCAACTTTCCAAAGAAAAATAGACTTCATTTTAAGCCACAATGTAAGTATTAAAAAGTATGAAAAAATCTAAATGAAATTAGAAACCAATACAGAGAGAAATTACAGAGCCAAATAGATAATGGGAGACTGACTAGTAACCTCTTGAATGACCATTGATTGAAGAAGTCTGGAATAAAAAATATCCTAGAATCAAATGAAATTGACAACACAACTTCCCTATATCTTTGGGTGGTAGCTATGTGAGCTGAGAGGAATGTTTATGATTTTAAATGCCCACATTAAAAGGCACAATTACCTCTAATATATGACCAAATTCGGAGAGATCTTAAATAAGCACCTAATTATGAGTCTTGAGGTCTAAGAAATGATCAAATCAAACACAGTAGCAGTCAGTATTAAGATGTGACATATATTATGTATATATATTATGTCAGAAGTTAATGAAATGGGGATGAAAATAACAATACATGAAATCATTCTGAGATTGTTCTTTGAATAAACAGATGGACAACAGGATACAAACAAACCTAAAGAAAAAAACTATCTAAATTAATAAAATCATAAATAGAAGAGAGGAGCGTACACAGATTCAAATGAAATCAATATAATAACTAAGTAGTACTCAGAAATCTATATTTCTTCCTCAAACTGAAAAATCTAGAAAATAGGTATTCTTTTTTTTAATTTTTTTTATTTATTTATTTTTTTATATTTTTTCCACATTTAATTTTTTATTATTGCATTATAAATAGTACTATTCAAAATTTCCACCTCCTCCGCTCCTCCCATTTCCCTCCCGCTTCCCCACTCCCCCTCCCCTTTTCCCCTCCAGTCCTAAGAGAGGGCAGATTACCTGCCCTGTGGGAAGCCCAAGGCCCTCTCGTCTCCATCCAGGCCTAGGAAGGTGTGAATCCCAACTGACTAGGATCCCAAAAAGCCAGTACATGCAGTAGAATCAAATCCCAGTGCCATTATCATTGGCTTCTCAGTCAGTCCCCATTGTCAGTCATAGTCAGAGAGTCTGTTTCGATCACATGCTCGTTCAGTCCC
>PVIU01018934.1:5000-12035 GCA_004026605.1 Ondatra zibethicus
GCAGGGTTTCTCTGTGTAGCTTTGGTGCCTTTCCTGGCACTTGCTCTTGTATAACAGGCTGGTCTCACTGTGTGTCTCTTGGTGGCCTGCAGCTCTCAAAGGAGCCCAAGCCGGTGCTGGGATTAAAGGCCTGAAAGGTGGGCTGACAATTTGACCAAATACCCTTTTATTTCCCGGCTGGGGATCCCCTCCCAACTTTTTTTCCGATTTGGTCCCTCTAGGAGATAGCTTCCCAAAGAACCTTGAGGTCTTATCTAGACAGCAGTGAACACTTTGTGTGCTCTTGGTCACTGGACATCACCTCTTAGGTGCCAGGTGGGTGCGGGGAGCCTTGCTCCTTAGGCTGTCTGACTCCAATGTCTGCGTCTTCTCAGCCTTCAGCTCTGCAGGCGCCCAGGAGCCTCATAAATGTGCACCTGGGGAAGGCCAAGGAAGCTCCCTGGAGGTGTAGTCAGGTGAGCAAGCTAGGCTGGGAGGACAGCATTCCAGGTGGAGAGCAAGGTTGGCTCTGTGACCGGAAGCGAGAGGTGGAATTGTGCAGAGGGCTGGACTTGGGCCACCTTCGCCTGCAGGCAGAGGGCAATGTGCAGACACCGGCTAGTGTGTTTCTTGGCCAGCAGGGGGAAACTCCTTGACTGAGTGTCGACACAGCCCTCGCCAGCACCTTGAAGCACTGTAGATTTAAGTGTTGCACAACCTAAAGCCTGGAAGTCTATGGAAATCCCAAGGAGAGGTGGATAAACGAATTGGCAGGACCAGTCTCGCCTCGAGAGGAGCGAGTCGTAGAAAACAGAAAGGCCAGCGCAGGATGCGGAGGGGCCCCGGAGTGGCCGCAGGGTGGGGTAGCCAGGACCGGGCCTGATTTGAGTGCAGGAGGCAAACTTGAGTAGAAAGGGGCTTGCAGAGGGTGCATGGCTGGAGGAATGTGTAGCACTGCCAGCAGTGGGTCCCGAACCCGCCGACCCAGCGGATTCCTGGAGCTCGGAGGCCGGGGACCTGGCACCCTCCCAGGCGCCGCGCCCTGGAGACTGCGCGATGCCCACCTCTACCGCTAGGGGGCAGTGCTGGCCGCTGCTCGGCTGCACAGACAGGAATACAGAGGCCACGCCTTGCCTTCTCCTCCCAGGCGGAGCAGCAGGACAATGCTGCCCCTCCCTGTGAGCTCTCCACGGCCCCACGCGTCGGACGGGCGGGTCGGACGCCTCTCCTTGCCCTAGGCACTTGTAGAGTGTCTCCTTGCGTCACGCTAGACAGTGTAGATGCAAGGATGCGGGCCGCTTGGGCTGTGGTCGACTGCAGAGTAAAGCCGCTCTCGACGGCAGGTTGACATGCACGGGCCATTGTATCATTAAGATTTTTTTCTGATTTGTGTGACCTGGGCTAGTCCTGCCCCCGACCCCGGCCTCCGTTTATTCTTCCGCCTTGCTTTACTGCCCGCTGCCGCTACTCCTCGAGTTGGCAGCTCGGAATGAATGGCTCTGTGTAAATAAGATAGGTAGCGCAGATGTGGAGGCTACTTGTGCAAAACTGTGTCTGACCTTCTGGCCCCGCGGTTCATCGTCCAGAGAGGTGGGGCTGTTTCCTCAGAGCAGCTGAGCTCTCCAGCCAGCAGCGCTCTCAAAGTCACACAGCCCGGCAGAAATCCAGGGCTAGGTGCTGAGAAGGCCAAGGGGTGTGGAGTGGGGCGAACTGGCTTTCTCCTCCTAGCCTTCCTGATCTACTAACTTCCTGGCCCCCAGGGCGTCAGAGTTTGTACCTCCACTGGTAGGAGCTGCAGCTTCTTTTCCAAGAAGCCTAGCTGTGCGCCTTGTCTGCCCTTCGGACACAGCAGGTGAGAGAGGAAGGAGTACTTCCTGCTTCCAGCCCTGTTCTCACTCTCCCTCCTCCACCTCCGTCCTAGCACCTCAGGGTCGTCACCCCCCCCATGATTAACTCTCCCCACTTAGTCATCCTCATTTATGGGGCAACTTCCACCTTCTTGGCAGGACAGGCAGGCCCCACCCTCTGAGTTGACCCAAAGGCAGGATGCTTGGGGGTGGGGTAGGGTGGGGTAGGGTTGGGTAGGTGTACTCCTTTAGCCAGGCCACTTCAGAAAAGAAACCACGGTGGCTTCCGTGGAAAAGCGTATCCGGCAGAGGGAACAGCACGTGCAAAGGGCTGAAGCCTGAATGCTAAGGTTCAGAGAGGTATGGTGGAAGTTTTAGTTTGAAAAGTGGGGTGGAGATGGCTTGGAGAAAAAGAGGGTTCACATCTGACTTTGGTGTGGCAGGTATATTTATTAGGAGTCTCTAGGGGAACAGGACCAACAGAACATGTGTAGGCTATATTGTATATAGCTGTATATGACATACGTTATTGTAAAAGGGCATTCACTCGATTAATTTAGGATGGAAGGCTCAGGAGTTTGAGCACCGCCATCTGTAGGCTCAGTCTCAGAGACAGGCATCTCACATGATGTGTTCCCACAGTACAGGATGAAGGCCTGGATGTTTCCTGGGAGTCACTTGTTGAATGGGCACTGAACCGATGAAGAGACTAATGGTACAAGGCTGTCATCGCGTGCCCTCAGAGAGCCTGAGGCAGGAGCATCAGATCATGAATTTAAGATCAGCTGAGGCTGCAATGTGAGACTGTCTCAAAACCCAAACAGCCCAACAAACAAGCAAGCCTGCTGAGATACAGTGTGGACGCTGGCTCGGAAGAGTGGAGATCGCACATGCTGCTGGCTTTCTCCCATGTTTCCTTCCTTCTCCCCTCACCCCTAGGACAGGGTCTACGTAGCCCTAGCTGGCCTAGTCTTCCTTAGATCAGGCTGGCCTTGAACTCACAGAGACCTGCCTGGCTCTGCATTGCTAGTGCTGGAATTAAAGACACAGGCAGCTCCCACTTTTACTCCACCTAGGCCCCTAGTCTATTGGGTGGTGCTGCACACATCCGATTACTGACCCACTGGGAATGCCCTCGCAGACACACTAGAAGTTTTCCTTACAAATCTCCTAGGCGCTTCTCAATTCAGTCAAGTTGCCAATCAAGATCACTCCGTAGCATCTTCAAGTTCCTGGAGGCTGAAGGCTGCCCCTGGGAGGATGCTGCCAGGGCATTAGGCATAGATATCATTGGCTTTGGCTAATTATAGATGTTACAAGATGGCTCCTTGTCCTCTATGAAGTCTCCACGTCCACACCTAGAGTTCTTAGGACCAAGGGCCTGGTTGTGGAGAAAACCAATGCTATTACTCAGAAATTTTGTGACCACCCATCTCCCCTGGCCAGGGATGGAAGCGCCCGGCTCACCATCTTTACCTATCTTGTGTCATGGGATGGGGACTTCTGGTTTTCGAGACAGAGTTTCTTTGTGTAGCCCTGGCTGTCCTGGAACTCACTCGGTAGACCAGGCTGATCTTGAACTCACAGAGATCTACCTGCCTTTGCCTCAGAAGTGCTGTGATTAAGGCATGTGCCACCATACCTGGCAAGATGGGGACCTATGATGGGAGAGACCACAGCTTTTACAGAGTCAGACCCCAGTGAGATTATTCAGAATGTACATAGCTAAAACTTTCCCTTTCTGGGAGGGAATGAAGGTAATGGCGCTGGGTGACACCCATCCCTGGGGAGATGTGAAGGAACATGCACTCATTCCAGAAAGGGAACCAATGACATCAAAGGAATGATGCCACCAAAGTCAAATTTGGTGAACCAGTGAGTTTATTAGGGTTCCTTACAGGAGCATGAGTGACTCAAAGGCGGCTGCGCCACCAAGGCGACCCCACGTGTGCAATGACTCATGGGAGCTGCAGACCTGGAGCGCTCTGTACAACTTGCAGGCAGCTCCACCATTCTGGGAGTCTTCTATCCTCAGCAATCCTCACGGCTTACAGACCACTAGGGAGATGGAGGCCTTGGGAATCTGGTATGTTTCAGGGACTTCCTAAGGTTTCTGAATTTGCTTCTTGAGTCTTAAGAGACTTTTTCCAGGAGGAAATTGCTGACCAATAGTGTTGCCATGTCCTTCCTGCCAGCCTCAGTCCCTACTTGTAAAGTAGCCTGCCTATCCTGACCTAGCACACAGTAGTCGATGGGATAAGGACAATGATACAGCATTTTGTCAACGGGCCCTGTCTCTTTAAACACTCAGTTAGACCAGTAAGTGTTGACTGTGTGGATCTTTCAAAGGACTTAGATTCCTTCAGGTATATACCCAGAAGTGGCACAGATGGCTCATATAGTGTTATATTTAGCTCCTTGGGAAACTTCCATACTGACTTCCATAGTGGGCCCACCAGTTTATACTTCCACCAGCAGTGAATTAAGAACCCCACCCTCCCAATCCTTGCTAGCATCTGATGTCATTTGTCTTCTTGAGTGTAGCCATTCTGACTGGGGTGAGGTGGAATCTCAAATAAGCTTTACTTTGCATTTTCCTGTTCAGAAAAAGTTGACCACTTTTTCAAATATTTAATGAAATGGGTTTATAGAATTGGGTATTCAGTTGGTTAAGCCTGTTGACTAGGTGACTTCTCTTTGCCGTTTTAATTTTTATAGTTCTTTATAGATTCTTGATATTAATCTACTATTAGAATTATTGAATATATAGTTGACAGAGACATTCCCATTCTTTAGGCTGTGATAACAGCCCCCTGCGGGTGGACCATATGTCTGCTTTGAAAGCGTTTTCCTGTTGAGTGCTATGATAGCCCCAGCCATGTAGGCTGAGGCTTCACTCTTGTTTTTCTTTCAACACTTTTTTCCCCTGTGAAAATATAAAGGAGCCCTGTGGCTGGAGCAATGGCTCAGGGCACTTGCTGCTTTTGCAGAGGATCTGAGTTCATTTCCCCTCACCCACATGGTGGCTCACAAACATTTGTAACTCCAGCTTCAAGGGGACTTGGTACCTATTCTGGTCTCCATGGGCACCAGCACATATATGGTAAACACTGATACTCATAAAATAAAGACAAGTAAATCTTAAAATAAGAAAGAAGGCATAGCAATTTAGTTACTGGGTAGTCTCTGTGGCTGGCAGGGCTGTGCCCATGGGGACCCAGTGGACCCTCACTGTCCTCTAGGAAAAGATTCTATGTCTCCACAGGACAGATGAGATGTAGTGTAGGTTCTGTTATTGCCTGTGGCTGTGCTGTAGCTGGCATGCCATGAGTCACCTGTTGAGAACACAGAGCATGATCATAACTATGCCACGAGAGCAGGGGTGTCACAGCCAATCCCTTATGAGTGCAGAGTGTTTCTCCAACTGGTCTAAGCAAAAAAAAAAAAAAAAAAACAAAACGTAATTTACCAGCTCATGAAATGGAAAAGGCTGGGTGATCAGGCATGGCTGGATTCGGGAATCCTACAAAGACACAAAAGAGAGAGGCCATGGGGCCTAACTCACAGAAGGCAGGAATGCAGGCTATGCAGCAAAAATATCCATCTCCTGGGTACTTTGATGCCTATATTATGTTTAATCATGTAATAGCAGTTATGGATTTGAATGTGAAATTGAATATGAAATTCAGGCTCAAGTGTGTTTTGAAGATTATTTTTAACTATGCGTCTCTGTGAGTGTGTGCACAAGTGAGTGGAGGTGCCTGCAGAAGCCAGCAGAGGCTATCAAATCCCCTGGAACTAGAGTAGTTGTGACGCACCCAGCATGAGTGCTGAGAGCCAAACTCGGGTTCTCAGCAAGAGCAGCAAGTGTTCTTACTGATGAGCCACCTATCTACTCCCAGGACTCAGTTCTTTTAGGAAACATTTGAGTCACTGCAGTGAGCATCATGTGTGTAACAACAGGAGAGCCAACGATTAACTGGAATAGGATGCCTACAAGGAGTGGTCGGATGTGAGGTTCTGGGATCCATCCCCAGCACTGCAAAGAAACAATGTGGCCTTTCTAGGCACTGCCAGGGCTCTCCAAGGAGCCCTCCCCTTTAGCTCGCCTGCAGATGACTGTAAGACGTCCCACTTCGCTTGTCCATAGTGCCCACCTGGCTGGTACAGGCTGGCCTCACTCAGCTCAGTTTTGGCCTGGCCACTAGGCAAAGCAAGAGGTCCATTTATGGACACCTGGCACAGTGGCGCATCTTTATTGGCTAGTGTGAGCTGCCTATTCATGCTGGAGCACTGGTCTGAGTTAGTCCGGCTGGCTTACGGCAGTGTTTTGTGCAGCTTTGGCTTGCCATTCCTTTGCTGTGTGTATCAGACCCTGCTCCTCTAGTGAGTTCTTTGTGTCTACCTGGTTTTGTCCTATCTCCAGTCTCACTGACAGCTCAGACTGAGCTTGAAAGACCAGTGGGATGGACCAAGAGGAGGATGGGAGGAATGGAGGCTCTCTGCTCTGAGGAAGGCCCCAGGGGTGGGGCACAGGTTCATCCTTAAAGACCAAGTAAGTTTTAGTTCAGCCAGGTGGCAGAAAGACAGAACCTGGCTGAGGTGGGGACCACCAGGGGAGGCCCCTACTGACTCACAGGCTCCTGGCCACTTCCTTCCCTGGTTCTGCCCATCCTGCCCCTGGGAAGGTATGTCCTAGGATATCTTCTAAATCTCTGAGGACTTCCCTGACTGATATTGCACTTGACTCACGTTGCAGGGATGTGGCTAGCATCTGACATGTGCAGTCACCTAGCCCGTGTCCTCAACTGGTGGGGAGCTGGCTACGTAGAACCCAGCAAGTCTGGCACCAGCGCCTCCCCAGTGCTGCAGTTGCTGCCGTCCTCTGTATGTCGCTGAGCCTGCACTGTGCTTCCACGGGCTGTCCCTGGCCCGTGTCAGGCTCTGTGGGCCATGCGGGAGCTCAGGTCAGGGAACACCTCCAGACAGTCCATGAATAGACTCCTCCAGTTCCACCCCGCCTCACTGAGCAGTGAACACTAAGCCCATGGATGCAGCCCAGTTGCTAGAGCGCTTTCCTAGCATGCGGAGGCCCTAGGCTCAATCCCCAGCATTATATAAACAGCACAGAGTGTAGGCATGTAATCCCAGAATTTGGGAAGTGAAGGCCGGATTCTCATAAGTTTTAGGTCATCCTACTCAATATATG
>PVIU01018934.1:12135-28274 GCA_004026605.1 Ondatra zibethicus
CACACACACACACACACCACACACACCACACACACACACACGCACGCACGCACACACACACACGCACACACACACACGGTGTGGGGACTAGAGAAATGGCTCAGTGGTCTGCTCTCCCAGACGTCCCAAGTTTGATTCCCAGCACCTATATGGTGGCTCACAGCTATCTGTAACTCTGGTCCCAGAGGATCAGACACCCTCTTCTGGGCTTTCCCAGGCACTACACACATGCATACATAGGTAAGGACAAAAGTAAAAAAAGATGGGCAAGAAGGGGATAAGAGAATAAGGCAGGAAGACAAAGGGATGAGTGGGAACAGAAGGGAACCAAGGAAGGGTAATGGGGTGAATATAGTTGCCATACATTATGTACATATATGAAAATGTCATAATGCACCCATTATTATGTATAATATGTGCAAATAAAACATTAAAAAGAAACCATCAGAGTAGATGTAACACATTGTCACTCGTACCTGTGCCCTCCCTCGCATCCATGCTCAACATTCGGTCCTCACACAAAGGGGCGTGCCTCTGTCCCTAGCTAAGGCCCCCTTCCCTCCAGGCAGGCACCATCCCTGCCAGCCAAGGTTTCCACACCAGGGCGGGCCACATGCACTCTCCACAACAGCTTTACAGTTTCCCTTTGGGGCTGCCTGGGGACTGCTGCTAAGGAGGGGTCTCAGGAGGGAGGGCAGAGCATGACTGGATGGATTCGTGTGCCCGTGTGTACCTCCACTCTTGCACATGTTTACACACTGCGCAAGCCTGCTATTGTTACCTAATTTCACCTTTCTTGCCATCCAGTTCTGTTCCTTAGAAACTTCTCCAGTCCTCTGCTTGCTACCTCTGCTGACTACTCCTTTCTCCTGAGGCCTCTTTGGCTTCCAGGATCCCTAGTTTTTTTTTTTTTTTTTTCTGCTTCTGAGGGCCCAGAAGCCTTTGCTGGAAGTACAACGTTCTTGCTTTGGGCTTCACTTCCCCGCTATGCTGTCTGAGCTGTGTGTGGGTATGTATATGCATGAGTACTCATGTGTATGTGTATACACACGTGCATGCCATAGCTTGAGCGGAGGTCAGAAGAACCCAAGGGAGGAAATTCTCTCCCTCCACCATGTCCTGGGGGTCCCAGGGATTGAACTCAAAACAACAGGTTTGGCACCAAGAATGTTCACTGGCTGAACCATCTCCCTGGTTCTTTGTACCCATAATCCCAGCTGTCCATCATCAGGCAGGCAACTCCACTATGGAGGCACCTCTTCCAGCTCCTCTCTCGGTTATTTCCAGCTTCCAGGTGCTTAGCCTGAAACTTTGGACTCTCTCCTCATACACCCAGACCAGTGGAATTCATGTAATATGTGGCCCCTCAGCCGTCACCCCAACAGCTACAGCAGGTTGCTCTGCTTCCCCTGCAGTGTCCCCTCAGCAGCCATTCAGAGCTGAGAGAATGGCCCACCTGCCCTCTCTGCTCAGAGCCCTCCTGCTTAGTCTCTCAGCGCCCTGGGTCCTAGCACTCGCCTGCAGTGGTCCTCGGTTCGTCCTCCCTTCCCACTTCCCTCGCTCTGCCCTCACCAGCAGCCCAGCTGCCCATGCAGACCCAGCAGCTTTTACCCTGGCAAGGGACGAGCTCTCCACGAGGGAGGAAAGTGTGCCTTGGGTCAGGTCTCAGCAAACACATAGCAGGGTCAAAGGTCAAATTCTATGTCCAGTTAGCAAAACTTTCTGCTTTATCTCCAACCCCACCCTAACTTTGGGGCCTCCTTTGACTCTGGGAATCATGTCACTTCACAACTGTCTACAGTGTCACCTGGGTAGCCCTGAAGGGCAGCAATGACATGTTGGGGGTGGGGTCACGGTTGGTCTAGGCACAATCGTAGACCTCACTGTGGTCCCTACAGATGTGGGCAGGATGTTCACAGCACTGGAATCCTTCATGCCTGGGCAGTTTGCCCAGCGAGCCTGTCACCCAGAGCAGTGGGCCGGTCTTGAGTATGGGTGGTGTCAGTTGTCACAGTGTCACAGGCTGCTCTGTGCAGCCACAGAGCACGGAAATGGGGCAACTTTGAAGGAGCAAGAATATCCTTTTTATAGTTCCGGGCTAGGGAGCAGGGAGCGGGAGAGGAGGAGAGAGGAGAGAGTGGAGGGAGACCGAAAGGTGGAACTTTTATCAAGTGGCCTCTCCAGAAAACCATCAACCACTGCTGGGGGCCAAGCCTGGTCTACCACCTCTCAACACAGTTGCACTGGGGACTTGGTTTCCAATGCAGGACCCTAAGGGATGTGTTCAAGCCACGGCAGTGACCTTGGGGAAAAGGCAAGCTGCTGACGGTGGGGACTGTTTGGTGCCATGGCAGAGAAAGTTACAGTTGTCTGCCACCTAAGAGCCACAAGACAGGGAATGGGTCTAGGTGACAGGATGGCTGTCAGCTTTCAGACATCAGCCTCTTGTCTCTCTCCTCTCTGGGGGCTCAGGATGGCCATCTGCCTATCCAACTTTCAGACTTATCAGCTTCTTGTGTCTCTCCTCCCTGGGGTCTTGCTATATGACTCAGGACGGCCTTTAACTAATGGCAACCCACCTCTCCCGGCCGGTTAAATGCTAGTTATGTGTCTACATCGTACTACCCAGTTCACTGGCTCTCAGGGAGCCAGTATTATTATTATTATTATTTTGGTTTCTCTGTAGCTTTGGAGCCAGTATTGTTTTGTGTTGTGCCTAAACTAACAAGCAAAATAACTTTTTCCAGCTCTGCCTGCATACATCCATGCTCCTGTCTCTGCAGGTAAGATCCACGGGACTAGCTGTGGCCCACTGACCTCAGCCTCTCCTCCTGCTCTCTAGTGCAGGTTCCTTTTGAACACCCTTCTGGAAGGTTCCTTTCGGCAAACCACATGGACATATTGGCTAAGTCCCTGTGCACACAATGCTGCTGAGCGGTGGAGAAGTGGGACCAGGTTGGACTTAGAGTCCTCTGGGAACCCCAGCTGGGAGAGGAAGTCAGAAGACAACACGGAGGAGTCCCTGAAGCCAAGTACCCCGTGGTCTTGCAACCTATGTCCTTTCCCCCTCCTTACACAACTGCTGGAGAAGGAGCTAAGCCTCACCGTAAGCTCTGGAAAAGTAGAATCGGGTAAGGAGTCACGTGATGAGCTGCAGGACACCCTCTCCCATGTCTCCCTAGGATGGAGGAGGAGCTGGGGGCTCCCAAAGGTCATTCACTTTGCTACACTCCCCCTCATATTGGGACGTCTTGAAGAAGAAAGCTTGAAGAAACTTGTTGACAGCTGAGGCCTGGGAACGAAAGGCTTGGACCCCAGCCTAGTGTTCTCTGGCCTCTCCCTCCTGGCCATGACTGGGGGCTGCCATGGATCTCCTAGGAGTTGGTTTAGTCTACAAGGTGACACTGTCTTGAGGTGGTGCAGGGTCCTGGGTCACAGCTGGCAGACTGGTGTAAACATGTTTTGTGGTCTCGGTTACAAAGATGCCTGCACACCCAGCCGTCTGTCCTTTCTTTGGACTGCAGGGCCTGTCTACCTACTGGGATTGTTTATCTGGCCTTCTGGGGTACAGGGTTACAGGATGCCCCCAAAGTGTGCACGTGTGTGTGAAAGTGTGGGTGTGCCTGGGGTTCTGGGCAGATGCCTGCTTGGGTTTGCTCAGAGAACCCAGGTGAGACAGACTTCACCCTAGTTAAGTCCCTCAGCCCCTGCCTTGGCAGCGCCAAGACTGTCATGGAGGAACAAAGGAGCCAAGATGGAGCTGTTAAGACATTCTGGGAGAAGACAGAAGAGCCTGTGAATGGAATTTGGGACTTCTTCACCAGGAAGGTCCTGCCCTCGGATAATGTGGGAGTAAGGAGATCCAAGGCCTAGGTGTAACAGTTAGTGCTTTTGGAATGGATTTTGAGCTCCTAAATTCCCCGAAGTCAGGACCTCAAACTCCAGGGTCCTGTGTGGGAAGGCTACGTGGCCTGCCCAGTTCCTCCTGAGTGAAAAACAGCCTGAAAAGCCAGCTTCCTTCAAAGGCCCAGAAAACGACTCTTGCTTCAGCTGAATAGCAAAGACAGCCACATTCGATGCAGGCTAGGGAGCCCATTCCTGTGGCCAAATACTTGGACCTCACAAACCCCAGCTCCAGGCGACTGCCCAGACTCGCCCCGCCCCCGTCATGCCCCGCCCTCCAAGCTCCGCCCCGGCCCCGGCCTCTCTCACCCTCCACCCCGCGCCCTTAAGTTTCTCCGAAGTTTTCCGCGGGCCCCGCTGAGCGCCCCGCCCCTTGGTCCGTGACGCAACAATGGTGCAGAGTAGCGGCCAATGGGTTGCGGCGGGGGCCGGCAGCGTGAGCCAATGGAGGCGGCGGCCTGTCCCGCGGTGCTGCCCGGCCCCGGCCGCACTGCGCCGCCCGCCGCCCGCCTCTGGGCCGCACCGGCACCAGCACCCGAAGACCCGGTCGCGGTGAATCAGAGTGCGGCGGGCGCGGGCGGCGGAGGCTCTCTCCACGTCCGGCATCGTGGGATCTCCATCTAGCCGGTGCACGGACAGTGCGCTCCGACTCGCCGCAGAGACAGGGTCGCGCGGCTTGGTGAGTCTCCTGTCCCGGGCGCCCCCACGCACAGGTGCAGCCCCGATCCTGGCCACTGGCCAGCAGACACTCGGGCGCGCCACGGAGCCGCCGCGGTCGAGGTCTGTCGGTCTTTGCCGGGAAGGGTCAGGGAGGATCTGGCCGGCGGCCCAACCTCCAGTCACGGAGCCGTGGCCGTGACTCTGCCCAGTGACGTGAGGCGGCCGAACTTTACGTAACCCACCCTGCACCCCACGCGTGCCCACACAGTACACCTGGGGCGCGGGGGCCCAGGCTCGCGAAGGCACTGCAGTCATGGCATCGCCCCAGAGGGGCGGCTGCCGCAGCCCACTCCCTAGGGCCCACCTCTGCTACCCAATTACCACTAATGGTCGTGATACACAGTGTATGGACAAGGCCCACTCGCCGTCCCGTGTCCCTTGTGACCTAAGGCTTTACCCTTGCCCGAGGTGGCAGGGCACTTGGGCCGGGGGGGGGCAAGGGTGAGTGGCCAAGGCTCAGGTTGAGGCTGGGGGCCCAGGGCTGAGGCAGGGTTTAAGCTAGGGTCTGCAGTGTCCGGAATGGGCCCCAAACAGAAAGCAGGAGACCTAGACTCTTATCCTGGCCCAGCCTGACTTGGTGACTGACCTTGGACTAGCTTGTCCTCTGTTGAAAAATGGGGTGGCAGTACTGGCCTCATGTGGATGGACCTGGAGTGGACTGCAGATAGTAAAAGCTCCGGTCCCTCTGTTGACTTCACCTTTTCTCTCCTTCCAGGAGCTCATTCCTGATGGGCAGCAAAATTGTTTGTGGATGAAGGACCAGATCCACTCCCCTACTCGGGCTGCTGGGCGCACTGGCCGCCACTTGCCACCACTTTCTTGCTGGTGAGGAAGCTGGGGTTTGGTGTGGCAAAGTGAAAAACCGCATCTGTAGAACCCAGGGCCGCCTGCAGGAACCGGGTAGGTCTGTCTGAATGAACAGTTACATCCACGACCTTCTTGGAAAGAAGTTCTCAAGGGTACTCTGCTGGGGGCCAGGGTAGAGGTGGAGTTGGGGGATAGGTTTGGGGCTGGATGAGTTGGGCTCCGCTGCTTTGTGCTATGGGCATGAGTCTTAGGTGTCATGTGGATTCCTCTTTATTTGCAGTTGGTGGGACCTGGCTCAGCTGTAAGCAGGCGCTCTTCCCGAAGGTCCCAGAGCTGCAGAGGGTTGGGAGACTTGAAGGCTCCGGCAGGTCCAGCCTTCTCTAGCGGAAACTAAAGAGACGGGGTGCAGATGTAGAAATTCAAGCATGATTCTGGACCTAGGAGAGAGCAGAGCTGGGGGCAGTGATAGTAGAGTCGAGGCTGGTGATGGGAAAAGGGGCTCTGACAGAGGCATCAAAGACTGTGAGGGTTGAGCCATTTCTCAGGCTGAGGGAGTTGTGACCAAGGCTTCACTTGGCTCCTTCGCCCCACAGGTTGGTCTGGGTGGTGTGACCCATGCCTTAAGGCCAGGAGACTCCCAGAGACCAGCATGCCATGGGACGCCAGGCCAGGACGCAGTGCCAATGGCGCGCCCGAGGGCGCGGGCTCAGCTCGTTTGCGGGTGCAGAAGCAGTGCAGGAAGTCGTCCTTCGCCTTTTACCAGGCAGTGCGAGACCTGCTGCCGGTGTGGCTACTCGAGGACATGCGTGCCAGCGAGGCCTTCCACTGGGACGAGCGCGGGCGCGCCACCGCCTATTCGCCGTCGGAGGCCCTGCTGTACGCGCTCGTGCACGACCACCAAGCCTATGCTCACTACCTGCTGGCTACCTTCCCCCGGCGCGCCCTCGCTCCACCTAGTGCGGGTTTCCGCTGTTGCAACGCACCGGGACCGCACGTGGCGCTGGCGGTGCGCTACAACCGCGTGGGCATCCTGCGGCGCATCCTGCGAACTGTGCGGGATTTCCCACTCGAAGAACGCATGCGCCTTCTGGACCGACGTGGCTGCAGCCGCGTGGAGGGTGGTGGCACGTCGCTGCATGTGGCCTGTGAGCTTGCGCGCCCCGAGTGTCTCTTCCTGCTGCTTGGCCATGGAGCTTCTCCAGGCCTGCGAGACGGTGGTGGCTTTACACCATTGGAGCTGCTGCTGCGCCAGCTGAGCCGGGACGCCAGCTCAGTCCCTACTGCTGCTGAGGCCGCCACTGCCACTGTCAACGCTGCCACCTCCAGCACCACTCCGGCTGGGGAGCTATGTCAGCGCCGCCTGCTGCTGCTTGACTTGCTGGCACTGTACACCACGGCGGGTGCTGCGGGCCCAGCTCGATGTGAGCTGTTGGGAGACCGGCTACGCTGGCAGAGGCTGCTGGGTGAGGACAAGTTCCAGTGGCTAGCAGGGCTGGCGCCACCCTCCCTCTTTGTGCGAGCTATGCAGGTGCTGGTCACCACCATCTCACCCGGCCGCTTCCCTGAGGCCTTGGATGAGCTGCCTCTACCACCCTTTTTGCAGCCATTGGACCTCACAGGCAAGAGCTAGACTCAGGGGCACCCTTGGCACTGTATTTGGGGACAGAAGTATTTTTGAGAGTATTATACCCGGCACTTTACATATATGGATCTCTGACTGTACAGAAGAACCTGCCTGGTCTGTTGCATGCATTTGGGCTAGGGCTGCCAAGTCAGGCAGGCTCTTAAGAGAGCCTTGGCTCTTCACACTCCTTCTCAAGTGCACTGGCTCCCTGCTCGGCTAAGGATATGGGTGAGGACCTGGAGTCCTGGGGAGGTGACAGCTGACCCAAGCAGGAGAGAAGCAGGGACAGAGGGTGGGGACTGACACGACTGAGGCCAAGAGCACAGGCTTGTGTAGTTGTGACCTGTCCTGTGCTGTCAGCCTCATGAATGACCCATGGAATTGGACTTGATTCTGTGTCCAGGACGAGCAGGGCTGAGCAGGCAGCTGTGACAGGAGTTGAGAGGAGGAGCCAGGCCGTGTGTGTTTGTAGTATCTCACTCTGAATCATAGGTTTCCCCACCCCGGCCTGGAACTGGCCCTGTAGTCCCCTTTTGCCCTCAGGATTGGCAAGTGCTCAGCTCTGGCACTGCACCTGCTCCACCAAGGGCTGAGGGTTCCCAGCATTCCGTCCCATCAGGACCAGGATTGCCTTCCAGGCCTCCTGCCCAGCCCCAGGGGTGGGCTCCTCCCCCCTCACAGCGGATGTCACGTGGTGCTTATGGGGCTCAGGGCTGGCTGTCATCACCCTTGGCAAGCTTCTTGGCCGGCCTGGAGAGCTGGCTTCTGCTGGGAACTTGTGAAGATTGGAGGCTTGTTATGAATGCACCATCATTTTTCAGGACGGGGGGGACCGTGACTGCAGAGCTGGTCTCACACCCTGAGGAACTTCAGGACTGGAGAGGAGGGCCAGATCACCCTGCCCAGGGATTTCGCTGAACTGTGAAATTCAACCTCTGTGGCGTGGGCTTGTGGGCCATGATGTGCTGCCAGGAGTAGAAGCCAGCAGTCCGCTGAATTGGCCAGCCTGGGGGGGGGGCACCTGCTGCTCAGTGCTCCTGAGTACAGCATGCCTGGGGGTGGAAAAGTCCAGGGTACTGGGCCACAGGAGGGAGGGTGGGGAGAGCCTGGAGAGCAGGAAGGACTTTGCTACCTCTGTTCTGGGCCCTACTATTACTGCCAAGGGATTTTAGGTCATTTCTCAGGCCTAAAAATGTGATACACACCCCCTACCAATTCCAGAAAGTGGGGCAAGAAGTTACCAGCTGGTACAGATCCTACATCTAGATTGGAAGCTCTACTTCTGCCTAAGTTGCTTCTCTGAGCCCTGGCAGTTGTGGGTGATGGTGCTAATGTCTTCCCCAACTCCAAGTTTGACCCATTCAAGGTTAGTCCCCCTGGACTTCTGGGAGGTCCCAGGTCCAGATTAAGGATGTCATTGATGGTGGTATTTCCGTATTTGCAGGACGTGAACAATGGCTTGCAGTAGCTCCTGGGGGAGCCTAGAAAGCTGGGCCCCTGTTGAGAATGTTAACTTGCCCTCGTGTCTCCTTAGCCCAGCGCCCTTTGGGGTCTGCTGGTGAGGGCTAGGTGCACCTGTCTCCTTCCGGTAGACAGACTGCTGCTTTGTTGATGGCCTCTCTAGAGCTGCTTGGTCTGGAGGAGGAGCAGTGCACTATTTAGGCTTTGTGGTGGCCATCAGGGAGGATGCAGGGTGGAACCTGGTGGGAGGAATTGGCACCACAGGGCGAGGATCAGGCCCAAGCGGGTGGCTTGGCTCATGACAGGCACATAAGTGTCGTGGTCACCACTGCTGATTGGACCCCAGCTCCTGTGCCTTGGATGCGTACAAAGGGAAAAGAAGACTCACTTGGGACACTGATTTGGGTGGGGCCTCACTACTGGGAGGGGTGGAGAAGCCTCTCCAGCCTCCTCAGAGGAAGGCCTGGTTCCTGTTCCAGATCTACTGTCACGCCTGCACTTCGGGAAGCAGAAGGCCTGGAGAGGTGGCACCCCTCTGATAAGCAAAGCCTCACTTATCGGGTGGTAGTTTCTGAGAGAGGAAGGGTGTGTGGCCTCAGCGTGTGGCTTATCTGTCCCCTAGGCTCCCCAACCCCAGGAAGGGCCACCTTGTTGGGTGTTGCCACCCTGGCCATGAGCTTGCAGTACTGAGCAGGGGAGCCGGCCAGGCTCTGCTGACATCCACTACCAGCTAGTAGGAGGTGACCTTGGTGGCTCAAAACATAAGATCAAGTCTGTTCTTCCCTTGGTTTATTTGTTTCCTTCATGAATTTCACCTTTCACCGATGTATCCTGCCCCAACAAAATGTCAAATGTGTCCCCAGGAGATCTGTACCGCACCCCCATTAAGGGAGTGCAGGAGCTAGATTTTCTGGCTCCTGATGCCTATTTGGAAGGACAGTGAAACTGAGCCACAGTGAGGCTCATTACTGAGTGCCTCACCTGGACTTGGAAGGGCAGGTCTGCACAGGTGCTGTGGCCTGCTGCCGCCTCCATCCTTGGCTTGTGTCACTTTCCACACCGACTCCATCTGCTTTAACCTTGGCTTCATTTCTGTATTAGTTGCAGCATGGGCGGCAGGTCTGTACATTACTTCAAACCCTTTACAGACAAGGTGGCTCCCCAGGAAGCAGGAAGGAAGCACATAGGCTCTCCGAGGCTCCACCACGCTGGAGTCCTGCCCACTAACTGCAGACTACCATAGTAGTGCTTGGCTGTGATCCCAGCACAGAGGATCAAGAGTTCATAGCCAGGGGCTGGAGAGATGGCTCAGTGCTTAAGAGCACTGGCTGCTCTTCCAGACCCATGTTCAATTCCCAGCACCCACATGACAGCTTAAACAGTCGGTAACTATTTCCAGGGGATCTGATGCCCTCTTCTGACCTCACCTTAGCCACCAGGCAACGCATGTGGTGCACAGACTTATATGGGGGCAAAACACTCATGCACATAAATCTTAGGAAAAAAGTTGATTTCAGGGCTCAGGATATATTTCAGAGGGTAGAGTGCTTGCCTTGCACTTACAAAGTGTTTGGGTTTGATCGCCAGCACCAAATGAAGCTGGGCATGGTGGTGCACACCTGTTATCCCAGCACTCACAGGGTGGAGGCAGTTTGAAGTCAGCTTTAGTTATGTGAGACTCTCTCAAAAAAGTATCAAGGTCAGCCTAGGCTACATAATGAGTTCTAGGTTACTCCTGCCCCATCTCTGTTTCAAAAAAGTAAACATCAGTATTGGTACTGGTGCCCCCCACCCTTTGATGACTGGCTCTGACTATAAAAACTTGAGATTTGACTTCTGCATGATAAAACACAAAGGCATAAATTTGTAACTTGATGAGTTATGACTAATGTCTGCACAGATGTAACCACTGTCCCAGTCAAGGGGGAAGTGGAAATTTCTACCTCCAGTGAAATCTAGACATTTAATTTTTTCCTGTCGAGATGGCTCAGTGGGTAAAGGTTCTTGCCACCCAAGCCTGGAATCCTGAGTCAATCCCTGGAACCTGTGTAAAGGGGGAAGGACACAGGACTGACTCCACAAAGGTGCTCTCTGACTTGTGCTAGCATGCACATCCACACACACATACATAAAACATACAAATGAACACTGGGATTGTGGGGGAAAGTCCATAGTTGAGCATAGTCAGGCTCCTGTGGTCACACTGCTCACTGCTACCTGCCTGCCCAAGCATCTTGGTGTATTCTTACAGAGGTTTTTTGTTTTTGAGGGGGTGGTGGTGGAGGGTAAAGGACAATGCTGGGGAGGTGGAACCATACTATGCTAAGTGTTCCACACTGAACCATCCCCCCCACCCCATAACTCATTATTTTTAAGATCACCATGGTAGGGGCTGTAGAAATAGTTCAGCAGTTAAGAGCACTGGCTGCTCTTCCAGAGGACTGGGGTTCGATTCCCAGCACCCACATGGCAGCTCACACCTTCTGTAACTCCAGTTCCAGGGGACCTGGCACTCTAACACAGAAATACATGCAGGCAAAACACCAATGCACATAAAAACAAATCATTAAAAAAATCATGGTATAAGCATTTCCCAGTATTTTATGAAAAGGATTTTAAAATGTGTGTGGTGTCGATTTTGTGGTATTTGACTCAAGTACTGTTAGTACTAAAAAATTAAGAGAATTGAATTTCTAAAATGTAAATTTTATTTAGTTTTGAAATAAATTATACATTTACATGGCTCAACATTAAAAGGATAAAAAAGAGACTTGGAAACAATCACTGGCCAGCTGCTTGTCCCAAGTGAGAACTTGTCTCTGCCCCTCCTGAAGGGCGAGGCACAAGAAGCACCCCCACCAATGTCCTCCTCCCTTCTCTGCAAACCATGCTGTACTGACAGGTCAGCAGAGGTTCACCGTGAGATGCCCGTGGCCCCAGTATGCCCTGCTGGCATACATCCTGTGGCCTTACAGGCCTGCGTTCAAGCCATAGACAGTGTCACCTTCCCTGTTTTATTCTTCACTGACATTCTGAGAACTGAACCTAGGGGCAGCAGCGTGCTGGCCAGTGCTATATACACACACGTCCCAGCTGACGGTTCTCGACAGCTTTTCAGAGGAGGCCAAAGTGAGGCTTTTGGATCCAAGACCCTTCAGAGGCTTTCCCAGAAATGTTTGTGCCTACGGGTTTAGACAAGTTCCTACAATGACCATTCAACATGGGTACCACACTTGTGGCGATCATGTCCCTATCTAAGTTTGTTTACTTTTAAGTTCAGTGTTTTTGAGACAGGCTCTTACTGTGTGGTCCAGGATGGTCTGGAAGCTGTGGCAATCTTGACAACTGCCTTGCTGGAATTGCAGGCATGCTCTGGGTCCCTGCTCTGGTCTGTGTTGTGGTGTGCATGCTCAGTTCATTACTACTAAGCCACATCTCCAGCCCCACACGGATTTCTGACTTACTTTAATATGTAAAAATCTCCATATGGGTTTCGTGTGGTTGTCCCAGGATTTGGGTGAACAAAGCACTAGCCCTCCGGAAGGCAAAGGCAGGTTTTCCGTGCTAAATGGAAACAGTAGGCACGGCAGCTGTGCAGTTGTCTCCTTCCACTTGCAGTGCCTATAGAAGCCGATACTGACTACAGGGTGCTGCCTGGCTGCTTGTGGTGTGGGCCCGGCCATATCTGGGCTGTACCTGGCATTCTGGCATCAGCACAGGTCAGCAAATTCGCCAAGCTAGGTCCTGGCCCATGTTCACTGTGATTGTGAATAAGGTACCCAACCTCTCTAAGGCTCAGTGACTAACCATGCTCTCCTTCCTGGGAGGGGACAAGCTAGGAGACCTGAGCAGTAAATTGGGGTACATGTGGGTACTACCATGATTTTAAAAATTCCCCTGATTAAGAGAGAGATCCCAGTGGGGATTCTGAAAGTGAGCTATACTCAAAGACTTCATTGCATGGAGTCTGACATCTTAGCAGGACACGGTGGTGCACACCTGTAATCCTAGAACTTGAAAGGTGGAGGCAGGAGGATTAGAAAAAGCCATCTGTGGCTAGCTACATGATGAATTGGAGGCCATCCTGGGCTCATAAAACTGTCTCAAAACAACAACAAAAGGCTGATGTCTGAGGACAGCCCTTCATTCTGCCTCCTTTGGGGGCATTCTCTCTAGTGGGTGTGTCCATCTGTACAAGAGCCACTGCCCACTATACTACCTGGGGAAGCTGGCTCAACATCATCCAGGTTCTGAGACCAGGCAGAGGTGGCTCTGCTGCAGTGTGGCTGGGCTTCTGCAGGCCTCCCGCTCACTCACTGTACTCAACATTTGAGAAGAGTCTAAGATTCTGCATGATCTCAACGCACAACACAACACAACATAACCAAAAAGAAAATCATATAAAGCACGGAAGCTCAAAGTAGTTTAAAAGTGTCTGTTTAACTTGGGTTTAATTGCACTATTGTCCCGTGGGCTTAAGGGGGTGCTGCCATTGTGAGGGGCCAGGAAAGGCACGCCATTCACAGAAGAGGTGCAGCCCAGGTGGGGCTGCCTCCGCTGTCAACAAAGTCTTACACAAAGGAGTCTATAACAAAGTGCAGCCAAGGCTCTCAGCAGCTCGTCATTGCTCAGACCTGGGAGCCTCTGCTTCATGACTGCTGGGGCCTTGACCTGGTACTGGGGTCCTGACACATGCTTAGTGGAAAACAGACATCAAGTAACTGCCCGGATCAGCTGGACTAAAAAAAGGCAGCCAGTGCGGAGTAGTGACAGGGACCTGCTGGGTGGGGGGCAGCAGGCTCAGGGAAGGACACACAGTGGACAGCCTGCCCTGATGCTCAGATGCCTGAGGAGAGAATGCCGCTGTCCCATGGCAGCTGTGAGCAGGAGACACTGCTTCCACCTGCTGGGGAAGTCAATGCTATGCCCACTGGAGACACTGGCTGTTCTTGGGTTGAGGACATGATAGGGGATGGCCACGCCAGCAAAGCTATAGCCAAGAAAAGGTGGACTTAGGATAAACCTCCTGAAGGAACAAAAGACCTTCACTGTTTCCAGAAGATAGATCCATTTTCTGTTTGGAGGTTTCACCTCAAATGAGGTATCTTATTCAGGTCTGTGACAGGACAAATGAGAGGCGGTCACTAGATCATCTGGAGGTGCCTGGCTTTAGGGTGCCCGCTAGCACACTAGTCAAAAGTCTTCCCAAAGATGTCTCTAGATTAGTTCAGCCCCCAAGTCTGACCAGCATCCTGCACTAGACTAAATGGACCATGTGGGCACCTCTGTGTTCTGTCTGATCATGTGGGCAGGAGGTGGGCAGCTACCCTGAGTGTGGGCAACATGATGAGGCGAGGGTGTGTGCATGTATACACTTACCCTGCACAGTCCAGTACCCCATCCTGGATGGGTACTTCCCACCTGGGATGTCTAGTGTGGGATGTATACTGTGGCCTGTATCTCTTGGAGAGATGTGAGGGACCCTGTGAGGAAGTCAACACTGTCACCAGATACATCCAATGGCTGTGAGCTCTGTATGCAGGCCTGTTTAGCCTGGGGTTCTGGTATGGACATGCGCCCGACTCTTCCTGGCTTTGACTCACCAGGATCTGGAGTTGCTGAAGAGAATTTACTGTGGTGCACAGGTAACTAGTGCATGCAACAGAGCAGCAGCAGCCACTGTGCCCACTTGGAGGTGACCTTGGCAAGATGTCAAGATGCTCCGGGTGCATGGCTGAGGATGTGAGTTCTGGATGAGATGGAAACGAATACAGATGAAAGCCCGTGTGGGGTCCAGCCTGGCGGAAGAGGCATGTCCATAAGCGAGCCACTGGGAATCAGCAGCGTCTATCACAGAGCCTCAGCTCCTCCCTGACTGGCTGCCTGGGGCTCCTTCAGATGACCTCCCACTCCTCCTCCAGCTCCTCAGGGTGGGAGGTGACTGCCTGGCTCTTCTTCTGGGTACTGTGTGAATGGCTGAACGTCTTTGTCAGTCGCTGGAGAAGATAGCCAGGGGAGCCCACTGCCCACAGCTCGTCTGATGAGGTCACTGCAAAGATGACAGCTAGTCACAGTCTTGCAAACAACACAGTCTGAGACAAAGCACATTGCTGCTGAATAGGGCCCTGGTCCAGTCTGGACTTGGTGACATTCTGGCTCAGAGATGGGGAGATCCAGTCATTTCCTGACTTGTGCTTTGTTCACTCAATTTAATTTGTTAGCTTTTTTTTTTTTTTTGAGACTCACATTTTATCCCAGATTGGCCTGGAACTCACAATGTAGCCCAGGTTAGCTTAGAACTCAACAATCTCCCCCACAGCCTTTCAAGTGCTGGGATTACAAGTGTAAGTAGCTGCACCAGCAATTTGTTCCAAGCAGTGCAGCACCTATTCCTGTCAGGTGACTTTCAGAACCCATGTCTAGCCCTCCCACAGGTGGCCTTGTCCTTGGTCTGGCTGTAGGATGTGGAGCTGAGTTGGGGCAGCTCTTTCCATATGCACCACTCTCCCCAGGAGATACCAAGTCCCCAGCACCTGCCTGTGAAACATGAGACACTTCCAGGAATTTTCTTCCAGTAGTCCCCTGCAGGATTTTTGTCTGTGATGCCATAGCGGCGGGCGAGGTCACCATTTGGACAGCGGGCCCATACAGTCCTGGTGCTCAATGCCAGCTGGCAGGCCTGTAACCCTGTGGGCAAACTGGGTATCAGCTCATCTCTGGAAGACACTGGACAGCGCACCCTTCCCAGTGCTGCTCTCTCCAGACATTGTGTTGGTCAGCAGGACTTCTGTATGGTGACACTGTATGGTTCTGGGCACCAAGGGAGAGGGTGCCCCAAGCAGGCTAGCCCAGCCACAGATGGGTCAGCATACTGAGAAAGCTGTATTTCCACTGTGTGGGGGACAACAGGATACACTTTGGATTGCCCTACCTGGCACATGCTCCCAGTCTGTCCCCACAGGCATCTCCTCAGTGATTCCAGCTCGCACGTGCACATTCCATCTGCTATCCAGGGCCCACAGCATCTGGTCATTGGGGCTAGAATGGACACTGACCAAGGTGACCCCAGCAGGCTGGAAACAAGAAGGGACAGTCCTCAGAGAAGGGCAAGAGGTTTAGGGAGCCAGAGGCACACCAGGAACTGCAGCAGGCCATATCAACATGCGGCTGGGTGGAGCCGCAGTCACAAGCAGAAGAGGCACAGTTGGGGTGGCTCCTTGGTGTTCTGCACTTGGCATTCAGTCTCACAGGAAAGAAAGACATTTACCAGGCAATCCTCATAATGTCACACAAACAAGATTATAGGACACCGTACCAGACAACTTCAGCTGGTGACAGAGAGGCAGAAGTGGTCTGGATAAGGGAGTGACCGACATGAGGAGAAATGGAACTGCAGCACACAGGACAGAGAAGCTGCGCTGGGACGACCCCAGCTGATGCAGCAGGTGGCTACTACACCGGCAGAAAAGGCACTGCAACCCGCTTGTGGTGTAGGAGTGTCCTCAGGGATGATTTGGGAGTCCCGTCTGTGTGCTGTGATTACCATTAATGAATAAAGAAAACTGCCATGGCCTTTTGATAGGGCAGCCCTTAGGTGGGCGGAGTAGATAGAAGGGAATGCTGG
>PVIU01018935.1:0-37911 GCA_004026605.1 Ondatra zibethicus
CCCCCCCCGCAAAAAAGCCAAAAGAATAAAACACAAATTTCCTCTATGCATTTTTTAAACGCTTTGAGCAGTTTCTATAAAAAATAACCAAGTAGGGGGTGGAGAGATGACTCAGTGGTTAAGAGCACTAGGTGCTCTTCCAGAGGTCCTGGTTCAATTCCCAGCAACTACAAAGAAGCTCACAACTGTCTGTAACTCCAGTTCCAGGGGAATCTTACAGGCTCACACAGACATAAATGCAGGCAAAACACCAATGAACATAAAATTAATTAAAAAAAAAATAACCAAGCGGACTTTGCAAATGGGCTGGGTTTTTGCTTGTTTTGTGATGGGGTCTGTGTAGCCCTTGCTATTCTAGAACTCACTATGTAACCAGGCTGGCCTCAAACTCAGAGATCACCTGTCTCTGCCTCCCAAATGCTGGAGCCCCTTGGTGATGGTTGGTGATGCTCACATAATGAATGGAGTCTTTTCTGTTGCTTGTTTATGGTGTTAGGAATGAACACGAGGTCTGTGCTTCCCAGACAGACACTCAGTATATTTCCAACCTGAATGTTTATTTTTTTGGTTTAAGATAATCCAGTTGGGAATAGGATAATACAGGTTGTTTTTTTTTTTTTTTTCTTCCGTAGTAGTCAGTTCTCAAGAATCAGTACTGAATCCTGTTTACATGTAGGTTTCGGAGAATGCAGAGAACAAAGAAGTGGGCAGGAGTGGTACCCTGTAAAAAGAAGAGCTAAAGAGGAAGACAACACGCGAGCTGTCCTGCTTCAAAGTGGGTGGCTGGCTCTCCTCTCCAGTGCACTTAAAATGCCAAGCATTTCCTCCGGACTTTGTATTCGTGTTATGTCTGGAATAAAGGTTCTCAGAGCAGGTACAAACTAAAGCTTACAAAGACTTGGAAGTAACATAAATGAATAAATCTTGTAGAGTGTAACTCAAGATTACTTGCTCTGGGGAAAGTCCCGGTCCTACTTAGGAGACATTCGCATAAAAACACTTTCCAAATATTTTGTAGACCAAACAAAACACAGCTGGCCAGTCCGCCCCATGATCACCACACTGCTATCTTCCTAGAGAGCAGACACGAAAGTATTCGCTCTTAATTGTCACATGTGTAAATGACACAGAAAATCAAATGTAATTGAGGGGAGGATTCTAGAACAAACATGATTTGCCAAAATTCTTTTTTTTTTTTTTTTTTTGTTTTTTCAAGACAAGGTTTCTCTGTGGCTTTGGAGCCTGAACTGGAACTAGCTCTGTAGACCAGGCTGGTCTCGAACTCACAGAGATCCGCCTGCCTCTGCCTCCCGAGTGCTGGGATTAAAGACATGAGCCACCACCGCCACCAATTTGGCTAAGGTAAGAGCAATAGTTCAAGGATCTGATGAGACACCTGCAGGGTTTTTAGGACGGCTACTGGAGGGTTACAGGATGTACGCCCCTTATGACCCCACTGTGGCAGAGCATAAGGCCACGGTAGCAATGTCCTTCATAGACCAGTCAGCACCGGACATCCATGGCAAGCTGCAGAGGTTAGAGGGACTACAGGGGTTCTTTCTCCAAGATTTGGTAAAAGAGGCAGAAAAGGTTTTTAACAAAAGAGAAACGCCAGAGGAAAAGGAGGAAAGATTACTCAGAGAACAGGGAGACAGGGAGGACGAACGCGATAAAAAAAAATAAAATTAAAAAAAAAAACAGCTGTGAATTAAGCAAGATCTTGGCCACTGTAGTACGGAGCACAGAGCAACCCAAAAGGCTCCAGGATAAAGACAGGGGAGACAAAAGTTGGCCACAGGTAGACTGAGACCAATGTGCCTACTACAAAGAGAGAGGACATTGGGTCAAGGACTGCCCAAAATGTCCAGCCGAAACCAAGAAAAAGCCAGTCCCCGTCCTATCCCTGGAAGACAGTGACTAGGACCGTCATGGCTCAGAGCTCCCCCCCCCCCGAGCCTCGGGTAATCCTTCTTGTGGGGGGGGCAACCTTCCACTTTTTTGGTAGTTTTTTTCGGAGCCCAGCATTTGGTCCTCACCCAAGCGAACGGAACCTTGACTTCAAAAACCTCGGGCTGGAGAGATGGCTCAGAGGTTAAGAGCATTACCTGCTCTTCCAAAGATCCTGAGTTCAATTCCCAGCAACCACATGGTGGCTCACAGCCATCTGTAATGGGGTCTGGTGCCCTCTTCTGGCCTGCAGGCATACACGCAGACAGAATATTGTATACATAATAAATAAATAAATATTAAAAAAAAAAACTCTTGGGTTCAAGGGGCTACCGGGGAAAGCTATATTGATGGACCACAGAAAGAAAAGTTAATTTGGGCACAGGCCAAGTAACCCACTCTTTCCTCATGGTGCCAGAATGCCCTTATCCACTGCTGGGCAGGGACCTCTTGTCCAAATTTGGGGCTCAAATCCACTTCTCAGAAAACGGAACCTCAGTGGCTGACCGCACTCGCTGGGCTCTTCAAATTCTAACCTTAAGATTAGAAGATGAACATAGACTGTTGAACTGCCAACTCCAGGGTTGCCCATTGCTGCGATTTCCCCCAAGATTGGGTGGAAACTGCAGGTATGGGACTGGCAACCAATCAGCCCCCCTTGATAATAGAACTAAAACCATCGGCCACACCAGTTTCCATAAGACAGTACCCCATGAGCCGCGAGGCCCGAGAGGGAATCCGGCCCCACATTCAGAGACTTTTAACATTGGGTATCCTAAAAGCCTGTCATTCCCCTTGGAATACCCCTCTCCTCCCAGTAAAGAAGCCAGGCACAGGGGACTACAGACCAGTCGAAGATTTAAGGGAAGTTAATTATCGCACCCTGGACATCCATCTGATGGTCCCAAACCCTTATAATCTTTTGAGCCCTCTGCCTCCGACCCATGTTTGGTACTCAGTACTTGATTTAAAGGACCCTTTTTCTTTTCTTTTTTTTTTTTTTTTTTTTTGGTCTGAGACTCAGCCCTCAGAGCCAGCCATTACTTGCCTTTGAATGGAGGGATGCTAATTTGGGTGTCTCCGGTCAACTCACCTGGACGAGACTACCCCAAGGGTTCAAAAACTCGCTGACCCTATTCAACGAAGCCCTGCACCAGGACCTGGCCAGCTTCAGCACCACCAACCCAGAGGTAATCTTACTCCAATATGTAGATGACCTCCTGCTGGCCGCAGAGACTGAGCAGGAACGCCTCGCGGGCACCCAGGCTTTACTCACCAGATTAGATGAACGAGGCTACAGGGTGTCCGCTATAAAGGCCCAAATCTGCAAGAAGCAAGTGGCCTATCTAGGGTAACTCTTAAAGGACGGACAGAGATGGTTGACAGACAGTCAGAAACAAGCAGTGGCACAAATTCCTCCACCCACTGGAGCGCGAGGAGTTCGAGAGTTCCTGGGAACTGCCGGATTCTGCAGGCTATGGATACCCGGTTTCGCTGAGCTGGCGGCTCCGCTGTATCTCCTTACAAAGGCTAATGCCCCTTTCTCCTGGGCAGAGGACCAGCAACGGGCTTTTGACAAAATAAAAAGGGCTCTCCTTTCGGCCCGTTTTGTGCCTCCCCGATGTTATCGAACCATTCACCTTATATGTGGATGAGAATAAAGGGATAGCAAAAGGGGTGCTAACTCAGAAACTGGGGCCCTGGAAAAAGTCAGTGGCCTATATCTCAAAAAATTTAGATAATGTGGTAACAGGATGGCCCCCTTTGTCTCCGTATGGTGGCCACAGTGGCCACTTTGGTCAAAGATGCAGACAAATTGACCCTGGGCCAACCACTGATTATAATAGCACCTCATGCCCTAGAAATGGTCATCCGCCAACCCCGATAGATGGCGTCTCGAATGCCCACATAACCCACTACCAGTCATTATTGCTCAACCCTGAACGTATCACTTTAGGGAATGCGACAATACTGAACCCCAAGCCACCCTGCTCCCCAATTCAGAACCTACTGTCTGGGTACCTCATAACTGCCATCAGATACTGGCCAAATACCACGGGACCAGAGAAGAGTTGACTGACTGTCGGCTTCCTGACGCAGATCATACCTGGCTCACAGACGGCAGCAGTTTCCTCAAAGAAGGTGAGCGCAGGGCAGGGGCGACGGTGGTAGATGGACAAACTATCATATGGGCGCAGGCACTACCGCCAGGAACCTCTGCTCAAAAGGCAGAATTAATATCCCTAACCAAGGCTCTAGAACTAGCAGAAGGACAAAAACCAAACATCTACACGGGCAGCCGTTATGCATTCGCTATGGCCCACGTCCACAGGGAGATCTGTAAGAGACAGGGATTGTTAACCTCTGCTGGAAAGGAGATTAAAAACAAGACTGGAATCCTGGCATTATTAAAGGCCCTCTTCCTACCCAAGAAGGTGAGCATTATTCATTGCCCAGGGCATCAAAGAGGTAATGATCCCATCACCAAGGGAAACCGAGTGGCTGATGAGACAGCTAAACAGGCCACACTGAGCTCAAGAATATTACCCCTGGCAGAGACACCACCTTCCACAGAGAATCATTTCCAATACTCCACCCGGGATCTAGAGACTATCCAGAAACTCAATGCAAACTTTGATGAGCAACAGAGAGCTTGGAGTTATCGGGACAAAATCGTATTGCCCAAGAAAGATGCCTTTGAGCTGGTCACCCAGATGCATTGATGAACTCATTTGGGACACAAAAAAAAATTAAATCTCTTATAAAAAAGACTGATTTTTACATTCCAGGCCTTAACTCCCTCATACAGCAGGTAACATCAACCTGCGTCCCCTGCACCAAGATAAACACAGGACGCCCGACTGTCCCAGAGGGCTTAAGAATTAGGGGAGACCGACCTGGTACTCACTGGGAAGTGGACTTCACTGAGATAAAACCGGGAAAATACAGTAACAAATATCTCCTAGTTTTTGTAGACACCTTTTCTGGTTGGACAGAAGCTTTTCCCACCAAGCGAGAAATGGCTCAACTGGTGGTCAAGAAGATACTCGAAGATATTTTTACTCGATTTGGCTTACCCAAGGTAATCGGGTCCGACAATGGCCCGGCCTTTGTCTCCCAGTAAGTCAGGGCATGGCCAAGACACTGGGGATCAATTAGAAATTACATTGTGCATACCGACCCCAGAGTTCGGGACAGGTAGCGAGAATGAACAGAACTATGAGACTTAGACTAAATTAGCCTTAGAAACTGGCACTAGAGACTGGGTACAGCTCCTTCCCCTGGTTCTGTTCCATGTACAGAACACCTCGTCTCAACTTGGACTTACTCCCTATGAGAACTTATATGGGGAACCCCCCCTTGGCCTCCTTGAGAGCTCCTCATGACCCATCTACTTACAAACCTGATCTGCAGGTGTGGTTGAAGGCCCTCCAGATTGTCCAAGCCCAGGTGTGGAAACCCCTGGCCGCCACCTACCAGCCTGGACACTCGGAGATCTTGCATCCGTTCCAGGTTGGTGATTCAGTGTACGTTCGGAGACATCAGTCCTACAGCCTCGAAGCTCGCTGGAAGGGACCCTACACCGTGCTTCTTACAACACCCACTGCCCTCAGAGTGGACGGTATTGCAGCCTGGATCTATGCATCTCATGTTAAGCCGGCACCTCCGCAGGACAGCCCAGGACCCTCCCAATGGAAGCTTCAGCACACCCAAAATCCTCTAAAGCTAAGATTAGTCAAATCGGCCTGATTCTGCCAGGCTTGCTGATCTTTGCCCTGATGTTTCCGTCCACATATAGTAGCCCCCGTGCACCCCAGAGACTGACTTGGCAGGTTCTCTCACAAACTGGAGAAATAATTTAGACCACCTCCAAAATAGCCCCTCCAGGTACTTGGTGGCCCATCCTCACCCCTGACTTTTGTCAACTAGGAGCTAGACTAGATTGCTGGGATATCCCAGATTCACAGCCCCAACTGCTGCCCCTAGAGGCTGGCAAGAGATTTTCCTCTGGAGGAAAATTTGGATGTGGAAGTCCAGAGGCAAGATGCTACTTGGGGAAGCTAGATTTTTATGTCTGCCCCCGAGATGGCCGAAGTCGGACCACCACCTGATGTTGTGGGGGCTTCGAGCACCTATATTGTGGTGCCTGGGGATGTGAAACTACTGGAGATGCTTATTGGAAACCCCGTTCTTCTTGGGATTAGATCACTGTCCACAAGAATTACACTCCCCCAGCGCAATGCTTCAAAAGGAACACAGGAACCTGTAGCACCAGCTCCACTTGCTTACCCTTGAATATTACCTTCACTTCCCAGGGACGAGCAGCAGAGACATCAGAATGGGTACGGTGAAGGACTTGGGGCATCCGATGGTATTTCCCAGATAGATTAGCCAAAAAGAATTTGGGTGCCACCGTCACAATAAAGTTTGAGATACCCCCCCAGGGCCCCGGCAGGGGGGGCTACCTCGGCCGGGGCCCTGGGCACCACACCAAGCCCTAAAAACCCCTCTGCTTCCTGTCTCGCTGCCGGCACCCCCAATACAAGCCAGCGACTGTTTAATCTGGTACAGGGAGCTTTTTCTTTGCTAAATAGTCCTGATCCCAGCATGACACAATCTTGCTGGCTATGCTTATCAGCAGGACTGCCTCATCTGGGAACTTCAACACCACCACCTCTCATGTGTCCTGTGATTGGGGGCAACAGAAAAAGTTAACCTTGACAGAGGTATCTGGGAAAGGCCTATGTCTGGAGACTCCAACCCCCCCCCCACATCAACATCTATGCAACCAAACTCTCCCCAGTCCCAGGACAACAGAAAACAGGTACCTAATACCCTCTATTACCTATGGTGGGGCTGCAACACTGGTTTGACTCCTTGTGTCTCTACCTCTGTCGTTGATGGTACCGCTAATTTCTGTGTGCTGATCCAATCAGTCCCCCGAATCTACTATCACAGTGCTTCCAGTTTTGAGAATGAGTTCCACCTATGCCCCAGACACTGAAAAAGGGAACTAGCCACCATCACCCTAGCGGTGACGTTAGGTCTCGGGTTCGGGGCTACAGGAGTGGGACTGGGATCTACAGCCTTAGTTAAGGGAGATCAGTGCTACTCCCAATTAAGAACAGCTATGGATGAAGACCTAAGAGCCCTAGAACAGTCCATCTCTAAGCTTGAAGAATCGATGACCTCGCTCTCCAAAGTGGTGCTACAAAATAGGTGCGGGTTAGATCTGTTGTTTCTCAAAGAGGGAGGACTCTGTGCTGCCCTAAAAGAACAATGTTGTTTTTACGTAGATCACTCTGGGGTAATTAAGGATTCAATGGCTAAGCTCAGAGATAGACAAGATAAAAGACAGTGAGATGGAGAGGCACAACAAGGTGCTCACAACACTCATCTCTACCATCACCGGTCCCTTAATTGATCTGCTACTCCTCTTAACCTTTGGACCCTGTATCCTCAAACGACTCCTGATGTTCATTAGCGAGCGACTTAGCATTCCTCAAGCTTTGGTGTTGACCCAAAAATACCAGGCTCTTAGGGGAGATCCCAGGATTGGGATTCGACCAAATAAGAGGGAATGAAAGACTCTGGGGCACCTCAGCATTACTGCCCCCCCCCCCGGGAACCAGGAACTTGATAATCACCCATGCGTGTACTAGAACGTTGGGTACTTTCCATTTCTCTTTGCAGGTTTTCTCAGAACAGGCCCAGTTCTTGGAACTGAGGCCAAACAAACTGCAGGTGTTCCTCTTTTACTCCGTTGTCGTAACTTTCCCATTGTTGTTCCTCACAATTCACAGTTTTGATTTATAAGGCCATAGGCAGTCAGCCCTAAAGCCCCAGGTTCCTCAGAAACTTTATTCATCATAGCCAAAGGCCAAACGACCTGCAGATGTTCTTTTACTCACCTGACCCAGTAACCGCCTGTCCCACCATGGCCCCGACCATTATAGGTAGATCCTTAAGCAACCCAATCACAGGAGTTGACAAACAACTTCTGGGCTCCCCCCTTTTGCTTCTGTGGTTTTTTGTTTTAAAAGCAGCCTGTAACAACCGTTCAGGATCCTTCTCCTCCCAAGGCTGAGGGACCCTGATGTGCCAGTCAATAAACTTCCTCTTGCTTTTGCAACAACTGTGGTATGACAGTGGTCTCTTGGGACAACCCCTCCTCGGTAAGTGGGCTTTAGGGTTCAACAATCCTGGTGTGGGTTCTCGTCATCTCTTGCCGGTGCTTGTCTGCATGACTTGATTCACAACTCCCTATCCCTTAGCCCAGCCATTCTTCATCCTCCAAGAGGGCTGGTTGCTTTGAAACCTGCTGATTACATTCTTTCTCCAACTCCCAGAGTGAGTCCCGACTTGCATCCCTGCCTGTCATCCCCTGTCCTCTCTCTTTGTACTTCTGTTTAATGTCCTCAATCCTACTTTTCGCTGTGGTGTGTGTGCACAGAAGCTAGAGGTTAATGTTAGGAGTCTTCTGGGTTTTTTGTTTGTTTTTGATTTTTGAGAGTTTCTGTTTTTTTGTTTGTTTGTTTTGAGACAGGGTTTCTCTGTGGCTTTGGAGCCTATCCTGGAACTAGCTCTGTAGATCCGCCTGCCTCTGCCTCCCGAGTGCTGGGATTAAAGGCTGAGCCACCATCACCCAGCATCAGGAGTCTTAATTTGCTTCTTAATTTTTGAGACTGGGTCTCTCACTGAACCTAGAACTCATTGGCTGGGCTCAAATGGTTGACCAGCAAGCACTGTGGATTCTCCTGCCTCTACCTCCCCTGTCCTGGAGTTACAGATGCATGACACAACCAGCCGGATGCTGAGCATCTCAACTCAGGACTCCATGCTTGCATGGCAAGCACTTTTACCATCTGCCCATCTCCATAATTTAATTTTTTAAGATTGGTGTACTGAGCTCAACAATCCTGCTGCAGCTTCCTGACTTTTGGCATTACAGATGTAAGCCACCATGCCAAACTTTTTTTTTTTAAGACAAAGTTTCTCTGTAGCTTTGGAGCCTGTCCTAGAACTCGCTCTGTAGTCCAGGCTGGTCTCGAACTCACAGAAATCTGCCTGTCTCTGCCCCCTGAGTGCTGGGATTAAAGGTGTGTGCCACCACTGCCTGGCCATGGCAAACTTCTTAATACAGACTTGATGTTTTCACCGTCCCTGCAAAAGTTCATTTTCTGGTACCCAGGGCTGTGCATGTTGTGGGATATTAGCTTAAGACGTGTTACGTTTGTTTGTGCTATGGAGTATGTTTAATGATGTAAAACATTTTTTTTATGTTGCATTTGACTCTCTGAAGTTACTTTCCCTGTCTAAAACACCTGATTTATCTAATAAAAAGACAATAGGGAGGCAGGAGAGAGGACAGGCAGGGCTGCCAGGCAGAGAGAATAAATAGGAGAAGAATGTGAAGAGGGAGACGCCAAGGGCCATCTAACCGCACAACTAACTGCACATCTAACCGCCATCTAACCGCACAACTGCCACAGAGTAAAAAGGAAAGAAAGGTATATAAAATAGAGAAAGGCAAAAGCCCAGAAGCAAAAGGTAGACAGGATAATTTAAGTGAAGAAAAGCTGGCTAGAAATTAGAAATAAACCAAGCTAAGGCCAGGCATTCATAAGTAAAAATAAATCTCCATTTATTTATTTGGGAGTTGGGTAGTGAGCCCCCAAAAGAGTAAAAAAAAATCCAAGCGAACAAAAACCAATCAAACAAACGAATTACATGTGTGGAAGTGGCAGTCCTTCTGAGCGGATCAGTGTTCCTCTTAACTAATTCCTGCTTACATCTTTGGACAGTTATTAAGGGGAAACTGCCCAATTCATTAAGACTGAAGTATCCTTCTCGTGACTTCTCCCACATTTATAATATGCACTATAATTTCAAGTCTGATTGCTGAGAATAGGGCTTTTTATTTACTTTATGTGCACAGTGTATGTCTACATATAAGCCTGTGCACTGCCCTGGAGGCCAGAAGAGGCATCATATCCACTGGGACTAGAGTTGGCTGTGATCAGTAGATGTTGTGAGCTACTACGGGTGCTGAAAATGGAACCTGGGTCCTGCGGAAGAGCAGCCAGTGCTGTTAACTGACGAGCCGTCTCTCCAGCCCTAGCAGGGTTGTTTTTAATCTCCAGTATGTTTATCACACATCAATGTTTAAAACTCCTTTTTTCCCCTCCCTTAAGAAATAATTTTCTTTGTATGACTGCTTTAACTGCGTGTATGTTATGTATACTATATGCACAGCTGGTGCTCACAGAGACTGAAGAAGATATCAGGTTCCCTAGACTAGGAGTTATGGAGACTTGTGAGATACCATGTAAAAGCTAGAAAACAAACCCGGGTCCTCTGAGAGAGCAGCAAATGCTCTTAACCTCTACGCCACCTGTCTCGCTCCCCTTTCTTCCAATTTCTAAAAACTTGATTTGTATTTTTTTTTAAGACAAGGTTCCTCTTGTCTTGGAACTCAGAGAGCAGCCTGCCTCTGCCTCCCGAGTGCTGGAAAGAGAGACAAGCACCACCACCACCTGGCTCTAAAAACTTTACTTTTAGATTAGTTGTCTTTGCGATCTTTCAGTGAAGAACCTGCTTATGAGCCACTCATACCCAACGAACTCACTGGTTTACCGAGCTGGACTTCTTTGGTCAGCTCGTGCCCTGTCCATGCAAAGAGGCCTTCCCACGTGTCTCCCCAGGAAACTCACACACCACTGTGCCCTTCTCTCCTTCTGCAGGAGAAGTTATATCATACTTTCTGTTATCTCTCAGTTCATCTTTTCTTTTCTTTTTGGTTTTTTTCGAGACAGGGTTTCTCTGTAGCTTTGGAGCCTGTCCTAGAACTAGCTCTGTAGACCAAGCTGGCCTCGAACTCACAGAGATCCGCCTGCCTCTGCCTCCCAAGTGCTGGGATTAAAGGCGTGCGCCACCACCGCCCGGCCAGTTCATCTTTTCAATTCTGAAAAATAAATCGTACCAATAAAATGAATGTAGAATTTGGCCTTTAAAAAGCATTATAGAATGAAGAAGATCAGTCACTGGCTGAAGGTAGCTCCTTGCAGAGAGGAATATAAACCGGGGCGATAGACCAGAGAGGCATAAATGAGAATAATTTTACTTTTGGTATGTCGTTTAAATGGGTCATTATTACACGCTTTTCCTAAGTTATTACCTTTCCTCTAAGGACATGTAGTTCTCACCGTAACACCCCACAGCAGGTTCTATACCGAACTGTAGCAGTGTCCCGCCACCTAAAATATCACTTACGGTGACACCAGACCCTGTGGGAGCAGAAATCCCCCTGGCACCTGGCTGGGTAAAAGCACCCCTCTTGAACATGCTTGCTCTATAGACTGGCACCGGACTCCACTGCGGGACAGGGAGCCCACATACTAAATCCATCTAGAGACAGACACAATGTGTCGTTCTCCCCAAACACACGTTGCCTTCTAAGCAAGTATTCTGGCTGTTATGGCGGCAGAGGCTTGCAGTACTGGCTACTCTGGAGGCAGAATCAGGGCAACATAGAAAGATACGTAGGAGGAAGAGGAATCTTCCTAAAATGTAAGGATCTAACCAAAAAGGTTATCCAGCCACTTGGGCACCCAAACAATAGGTGACCAGTGGCTCCAGGCAGCATCCACACTTGGGTTTGTTCTCTAACCAGTAAGCAGGCTTTACTCACGTTTATGAGTTTTCCTTGCCACCAGCAAAGCTTGAAGGCTGTATTTCAAAGTGAAGTATAAAATGCATCACTGGGGCTGGGCGGTGCTGGCGCACACCTTTAATCCCAGCACTCGGGAGGCAGAGGCAGGCGGATCTCTGTGAGTTCGAGGCCAGCCTGGTCTGCAGAGCTAGTGCCAGGACAGGCTCCAAAGCCACAGAGAAACCCTGTCTCGGTGGTGGTGGGAGAACCAAACAACAACAACAACAAAAAAAAGGATCACTTACCAGCTCTGTGCTTGAAGAAATTTTCTGAACTTCTACTTTTTCACTTATAAAAGAGAGGGAACATATTGTCAACTGTACGTAAAATAAGTAAGGTGGTATCTGGCGTATGCTAAGCAGCCAGAAAGCAGCTGCTACGGTTCTAATGGCAGCGGATATTTGTATCACACTGAGTCATGTAGAGCAGTTACTGACTCTACTGCAAAGTCTCTACGATATCATATTAGCAATGGCAATTTCTACAGACTGCATGAGATAAAAAAAAAAATACACTCATGGGGCTGGAGAGATGGCTCCATGGTTAAGAGCACTGGCTGCTCTTTCAGAGGATCCGGTTAAATTCCTGGTACCCACATGGTGGCTCACGAACATGTGCAACCACCAGTTCCAGGGGATCCAAAGCCCCAGCACAGACATACGAACAGGCAAAGTATTGATGAACACAAAATAAATAAATCTTTTTAAAAATACACTTAATGTCATTAATATGATCTTTAATAAATGGAATAATGCACCATTTTACAGCAAGCCTTTTTAACCCTAAAGAACTGCCTTAAAACTGCCTCTGCCAATGTCTCTGTCTCGATACAATCTTTGTATTTAGGTTTATATATATCAAAGCATTTACTTACACTTATTCATAGAAAACTCTTTAGTGGCTTAATGTCAGCGTTCATAGTGGCATCCATAGATACAAAAGAAAGTGATCTGCTTTATTTCACACTCACACTGCTCCATCAAACACAACTTATACAGCATAGCAAGGTCTCGCAGATGGCTTATACAAAAGCAAAATAACTGAAAGTAATTACTCATAAACTCACACACGATTTTCTATCTGTAATGTAAGAACAAAATACACCAACAGAAGATACCCGTTAACAAGAAAGAGGGTTCCGAGGAGGAGCCAATCTTGTCAGCCTCCTCCGAAGTGAATACTCGGCAGCTGATGCCACACATCTCCATGTTTCAGCTATAACAACCTAAGGGTTAGTGTGTTTTACAGTTATCCATGGAATTCACTTGAAAAATTAGCAAGAGAAAATTCAGGATGATTCCAGCTTACACAAACACTTATACAATACAATCTCTATAGATAAGAAGACATAACATACAACGTCGCTTAAATAAATAAATGTTACCAGGAAAGAAAAAAAAAAGCCACAGAAATCAGCAACTCAATATTGAATTGAAACATAATTGCTTTGAATTGCATTTTTTAGTTATTAGTTTTTTTACTCTTATACATCTTTACAAGTGTTTCTTTTATATACTTAAGACTGATAACAAGGTAAGGAGCCTGAGACAAGAGATTACAAACAACTCCACTGCTAAGATTTAAATAGACAGCACACCAATTAGAGCTTAAGTTTGTCTGACTGGCTCTGACAGTGAAAACCGGTTACCATAGATCACCTTCTCAAAGCCATCACTACAGTTGCGGTCATCAGCTCGCTTTTAGAAGAAAGTTTTATAATGCTAATTATCTCTTAAGAAAATTCTATCTCAGAATTACTTTTCCTAAGCTCTCTTATTAAAAAAAAAAAAAACACAAACCAAAACGAAACATTTGCTCCATCACATGTAACCACAGAACCAAGAACAGAACGTGTTTAAGCCGGTGCTTTAACTCCAAGGCTTAAATCTGCCATAACATGTGGCCAATTGGTTGAGTCATTCCTTCTATTCAGTAATTACAGAACTGGGCAAGTTTTTACGATTAATGAAATCAAATATCATGTTGATGTGAATTAAGTCAAATAATATGATGACACATTACTATGCAACAAACACTTTTAAATATCCAGCTAGATCTAATTGCTTGTTTGCTATCAACTGACACTGTCAGTGTACAGACAGACAAAAGGCGCCCTGAGATTTTAAGTAATACTATATCTAGAGGTGATTCAAACCATGAGATGTTTCTGAAATTTAAAGTACAAATAAAATGGGGGGGGGTCTTTTAAAAAAGAAACAGTTAAGTTGTAATTTCAAGTACAGTCAATTTTCTTTAAAATTCAGCTACAAACTGGACATCCTAATGAAGAAATTTAGTTCTAAAGATCCCTTCTGCTCCGGATTTTAATGTGGGCTCCAAACTAAGTTTTACAAATGAACGTGTGTGTTTACAATGTTCATTAGAAACACCTCAAACACCATAGTAATGATAAAATTGGAATTTTAAAGAAGAGTCAATAAATTTATTTGGGGCATAATTTTAACATATAGTATAGCCTCTTGAATATTAACTTTCAAATCTATATGCCAGGAGATAAAATTTGAAGATTTACTTTCTATGCAAACACCCAAGTTTAACTACTTGAAAGTTAAATGAAAATCGTCTCAGTCCATCCACTCTATGCTGCAAAAACAATGGTAAGCATTTCAAAAGTGGTCTACAAAAATACAAAAATATCCATGGATAATACCTGATTTTTGTAGGGTCTGCTTTTGAAAGTTAATTTTGCATTTAGTGTTTAATACAGTATTTGATATAAAGAAAAATGTACAATATTTGTTGTGGCTCAATCGTCATACTAAAGCTCCCTGCGACATGGTGCGAGTTTAGTGAAAATGATACACAATTATAAATGCTTATATGCATGGCTTTTTAGCTCTACCTGTGCAGATATAAAATCATAAAATACACTTTAATAGAAAATGTAGCTAATACAAAATTAAGTGCTGATTTTTGGGTGGTATGATGATTTAATTCAATGTCAAATGGCAACATCTGTACTCTGAATCCTATCAAACTGCTGTGCTATAAATTAACTGGAGCAATTCATTTGAATATAACATAGAATTTTATGTGCTTTTAAATATAAATAAAGTCATTAAAATAGATGAGGATAAAAGACGTAAAGGAACTGGGACAATTTTATCTAATGACCAGGGCTAGCTGAGAAGCCTGAAGCCGATGAAGAGCAACAGAGAGGACGACCATCTATGCTCTTTTCCCTGTGATGTATGAGAAACACATAAATCACATGTGAGAGACAGAACAGGCATGAAGAAAACTCTCCTGACATAGGACTGCTAGTCAGTGGAGGGACAGGCAGGATAAACCATGAGGGGATTCAAAGAGAGGACTAGCAGGTGACCACCTCTGTGGGCACACAGGGGGAGGCCTCCTTTGATGCCTTTGTGTGAGTAGCTCAGGAGGTAACCAGCTACCTGATATAACCAATCAGCAGGGTTAGGAAGGGATCACGTAAGGTAGATTTTGGACAAAGTTTGCATAGTTCGGAATCTAAAAAAAAAGTTAAAATGCAACTTTATCTTCTGGAAAACAAAAAACACCACAACCCGCTGTGAGTCAACGGTGTAAATCTTGAAAATTATCATAGCTTAAAAAAAGATTCCTGGGATCTCTGAGGGAATGTTACACACTTCCTGAAATGGCGGGTCCAGAGCATCAGCTAGCATGTGTGAAGAATCTATCTTTTAAGGAATTAAGGATATAAAGTAATTATATATATATTTAAAAAATCTGTGGATAGTCATGTAATAACATACACATGACAGGTACTAAGTTCAACATAGGCTTTAAAAATACGGTATAAAATAAAATATCAAATACTAGTGAGGGACTCGCGATGAAATACTCATGTCCATAAATATGGAAACAGGAAACGTTTATTGAAAGTTTTTCATTTTCAATGAGTTGTTAATAGAGACTAAATGTGCAATATAACAGTTGCAGCCTACCAGGTATTCCTTTGGGATTCAGAAATTAAACTTGGAAATATTCTAATAAAAATATTTGCCAAAATTTGTGATAATTCCCACTGACTGACTATTTGAGTGTCCCTTCTCTATTTTCTCATTCAGAACAACATACAATTTCTGGAACAAATACACACGTGTAAGGAAGCTATGACAACCTGCTTTATAAAATGGGTATTAGCAGCCGGGCGGTGGTGGCGCACACCTTTAATCCCAGCACTCGGGAGGCAGAGGCAGGCGGATCTCTGTGAGTTTGAGGCCAGCCTGGTCTACAGGAACAAGTTCCAGGACAGGCTCCAAAACTACAGAGAAACCCCGTCTCAAAAAAGCAAAACATTAGTAATAATAATAATAATGGGTATTAATTTTGTATTACATCATATACATCTTATTTGGTTCTCTGAATTTTTCTAACACTGTTGAAGCAGAAATTTTATAGATGGAGTCAAAGGGTTGAGAAGACTGAAAATTTTTATAAAACTTTTTTCCAACTCTAATATGGGATCACTTATGGTTTCTGTTCCCTCAGCTTCCTTCACTTTCCTTTTAAAGTTGACTTTGCCTTCAGTTCTGCAATATATTAGAAGAAAAGTGATGTGATTTTAGGATGTAAGCTGAATTTTGTACTGAATTAGTAACTGTCTTTAAGCAATATTGATTGCAGACTTTGTGTGTTTACCTAACTTCTCAAACCATTAAGTTATCTGGCGTGGCTTATATACAAGCCACAAGTCTGCAGGAGTAAAAATGTCAGTGTATTACACACTGGCCATGAAGGATGTAGACCATGTGTGGATGAAAGAGATGTATAGAGATGGACCTGGGATTTCACCCTACGTAAACTTGGACAAATTAGCTATCGTCTCTTAATGTTTCCTTGTTTGTAAAATATGAAAATTAATTAAAATATGGTTGCTGTGAAGATGAAACAATAGTGCTTGTATATGCCAGTTTTCAGAGTATGTCCTTTCACAATGGCCACAGTAAAAGTGGTTTTAAATTATACATTTAAATGTTTTAGGGTTTTTATTTAAATCACTTTATTCTATACATAATTCAAATCAAGTTCTTTCCATTACTTAGTTTTGGTATACGATTAGGACTTTAAGATTTATTTTTATTTTTAAGCTATGTGTACGTTTGTGTGGGGTGTTACGTGCATGTCAGGAGGCTGTGCCCAGCCACGCGGCTGCTGTGAACTCAACCTGGGTCCTCTGAAAAAGCAGAAATCACTATGAACTGCCTTGCTGCTTCTCAAGCCCCACAAATGGCATTTTTTTTTAAAAAAGGAAATGTCTTGTTATGATTCTTTAAAGATTATAATACTGTTCAGGGAAATATTTTTGAACTGAATGACTTTTAATCAAAAGGTCCAACATTAATTTTTATGTGAAATGTTGTGGTAAATTCAGTTTCAGCTTCAAGAATCAGATAAATAAATTCCAAAATTTATTAAAAGAACCTATGCTTTCTACTGTTCCTATTTTTCAAGCAGTTACCATGTATCAGTGAAAGGAATTATTTGTTTTAAACATATCTGCATGAGATTGGAAACTATACCCTTTTTCTTTTAATCTGGCATATTAATTTTTAAAGCATTTCATAAGTGTATTAAGCATTGAAAACTGTTGAATTGAAATTCACAAGTGACTTAACACAAACTACTAGAATGTGCAGCAGCTTTCTGACAGAAGAAGACCAAGTGGACCTCCAAGGGCCATTTATTCTCAGTGCTTCAGTTAGAGAAGGAAGGAATATAATTTATTTTGATTTAAAGTTGTCCGACAACTGAAAAAACAAAAATCCTGAAATGCATCTGAAAGACATTTGGACAGAAAAGGAAGTAAAAGACACAAGTTATTTGTTACATTGATTAAAAAAATAGTCACTATCTGAAATAAACTGATGTCAGAAGACAAAATTTATATTAAGAATTTGAGTTTGAGGCCAGCCTGGTCTACAGAGTGAGTTCCAGGACAGCCAGAGCTACACAGAGAAACTCTGTCATGAAAAAAAAAAAAACCCAAAACCAAACCAAAACAAGAAAAATCTGATCCACAAGAAGGGCCAATAAAGCACAAAAGGGAGAAAGGGGTCCAGGGCAAGAATAAGACCATCTTAATCCCAAGGACTGAGCACTCCAGTCAGCAGCCCAGCTGAATAAATGTTTTAAATGTTGTCACATCAAAGAAGCACAGCAGATGGCAAGTCAAAGAAGGCTCACACAAGTAAGTCACAAGTATTGTGGACAGTATACTGGGAAAAGGGGGCTGTCTTTAGTTAAATGGTGAGGGTAGACGATTACAAATGAGAAAATGGTGTTCAGGACATGAGAACTGAGATCAGGAATTTGGAGACTTATACTTAACTTTTTTATCTCTCCCTGCAAAAATGTAAAACTTAATCAGATAATGCACAATAAGAATTCTGAGCATCTGAAAACATGAGGCCATTTGTTTGCAAACTGGCAGGAAACAGTGTTTAGGGAAAATCCGTATTTGACAGAAAGTGCTTTATTAAAAGACGCAGAGCCTGGTTTACAGATCATTCGTGACAAAGAGAGAGTGACTGAGACCTGACCGGTTCGCTGTCACCAGAAGGCAGGCTCTGCCACAACACGAATAATAAATGCCGCTCAAAGTCGAGGATCATGTGAAATTGGCAAAGGGAGAAATCATGAAAACAGGATTAGCAAAGAAAGTTAGCACAAGAAAGAGGGTAAATCTTAGTTGTCTCAATAGTCTTAAGTCTGGCAGCAAGCCCTTCTTCCACGGGATTGGGCATGCTGGCTGGCTGAGCTCTCCACACAGTGTTTCAGGTCATGGGAAGAAGAATCGTTTTCACATAAAGCTGTCAGGCTTTGCTGGGAAACAATAAAAGATATTATAAATTCAAAACTATGAGTTTTCCTGAAGTTATTATAAATAGGAAATGTAATTTAATTTGTGAAGGTCAGAAAAACCAAAGTTCCTACACTACGGCATCTTGCCCATTTACTTACTTAAAAATTCCACGTAAGTTTAACTCTATAAATTTTCTGATAAAAATCATTTCTTAAATAAATGAATATGGAACATGAACATACATAGAAAAAGTAAAATGGAAATGGTTAATATTTGCTTTCTTCTGTTTTGTTCTATGCTCTCTTAGGAATTTCCAAAATCAGAACCAAATATGCTTATTAAAATGCCTGGAAGGAAACACTTAGTATTTGGAAGGCTAAAAGACAAAGGCATTTCAAGAAAGGTTTTGGTAAGTCCTTTTTGGAGCCCTTTGAACAGTGTCTATGCATTCTCCCTAAGGAGAAAGCAAGAAGATGTTCATCTTATCGAAGAATGGGGGAAAGTTTCAACGGTGGAAGAATGTGTGCCCTGCTAGGAAGAGAGCTGGTAAGAAAGCTTCTTTGTGGTCTAAAGACTATTGCACGTTCAAATAAAACACGAGAGAAGAATGTCCAACAGATAATGTGTTCAAAAACATAACATACAAACGAGCTTGTGCCCAGAAGTGAAGCATGGGTACAGACACCACTGCCCGTCTTAATCTGCTTCTGCTTTAGTGACCTTTACAAATGGTCCAAACTGATTATCAGCAATACACTGGTTTTGCTTTTTTTCTTAAAAAAATATTTTGAGACCACTTTTGATACGCACACATATAATGTGGTCATAACAGACAAATATAACTCTAGCAAGACTAAACAAAAGTGCAAAACTTAAAAAACAAAATTAAAGAATATGGAAGCATGAGCTAATCTTCTGCATAGCTGAGATCTCTAAAGCAGGTCCTGCCGCAGGGGTGGGAAGGGTGCTGACAGGAGGTTAAAGCAGTTTGCTTTTTTAAATGTCTTCTGCATGTTTAAATGATGCAAAAAATAATTTCACTCCATAAGATTGAAAACATCTCACAGACAATTCATCCCTATATCCTTAGACACCATGGTGGTGGCAGTGCCTCCTTCTGCAAGGTACACAGCAGTGCTAGATTTAGAATGGACCGCTCTGTCATTCCCATTGTTGTTGACCTCACAGTCCAGGGGTTCAGTGGAGATGACCCACGTGGAGGGGCGCCACCGCTTAAGGGAGTATGGAGTTTTCACACGTTTCTTGATCTTTTCCCCTGATCCTGATTTGCCATCCTGTGCGGACTCACCTACTGAAAACAAAAGCACAAGAGATGAGCTGTATGAAAGGACAAATTTAGAAGTACAGGGGTTGGCTGGATACAATGTAACCTGGCATGCACAGGCGGAGTTCAATTCCAGAACCACATAAACCCTGGTGGTGTTTATCTGTAACCCTGCACTCTGGAAGTGGAAGCAGGAGGATCAGAAGCTCAACACTATCCTCGACTCCACAGCTACCACAGAGCCCAGCCTGAGCTATATAAGACTCTAACCAAACCAAATCAAACTGAAAATAAAGGGGCTGAATTTCACGAAAAGGTTCAACCAGCATCTATAGACCCAAATGACAGATATTTCTTGAAATATGTGATGCTAAACAACGTTTTTCTAAGCAAAATTCAACCAACTCATTTTTGAGACATAGTTAAAAAATAAATAAATCTCACAAGAACTGATAAAATTCAAAATTCTTTTCATTTTGTTTGTTTAATTTTTGAGACAGGGTTTCTCTGTGTAGCCCTGGCTGTCCTAGAACTCACTCTGTAGACCAGGCTGGCCTCAAACTCACAGAGACCCACCTGTTTCTGCCTCCCAAGTGCTAGGATTAAAGGTGTGCACGACCACTGCTCGGCAAGAAAATTAAAAATTCTTAGTTGCATTTTCAAATCCTCTTGCTAAAAACATTTATCATTTGACTTAACGCTGAAATGTGGGCTAGGCGATATACTCCTGAAATTCCGGATTCTCAGGAAGCTGAGGAGGGAAGATATTGAATTCTAGTCCAGCCTTTGGCACAATGAGCTATAAAGTGAGTCCTTATCTCAAAAAGACAAAGCAAAACAAAAAATGCTCAAAGTGGACCAAACTCAAAAGGCCTTTAACACGTAATGGTTTTACAGGGACAAACATTTCCCCATAATTCTCTGTTCTCATATTTGACAAGATGCTTCGTGGACACAGAAGCAAGCAAGGTATGTCAAGTAGCTTGTAATATAAACCACTCAAGTAACGGGCTAGAATTTTCTTTTCTTTTTTTTTTTCTTTTCAATACAGGGTGTCTCTGTGTAGCCCTGACTGTCCTGAACTCACTCTGTAGACCAGGCTGGCCTCATCAAACATAGAGGTATGTCTGCCTCAGCCTCCTGAGTACTGGGATTAAAGGTGTGTACCACTGCCACTTGACTTAGATTTTCTTTTCTTTGTGGTGCTGGAGACAAAAACCTGGGCCTTGTGTACAATACAAGTGTTCTACCTCTGAGCTACATGTCCAGCCAAGGGGCTAGACTTACTGTTTAGAGACCTTCTTTCAGCCTCCACATTCCGTAGTTTAAGAGAGCATAAGACATGACTCTTTTTTCTTTCATAAATGCAAACAAAAAGAGAAATTATTTTACCTAATAATGACTGTTAAGAGATTCTGGTGAGCTCTCCTGTCTTGGGCTGTAATCCTATTAGAGCAAGGGACCAAGCAGTTTATCTGTCTAGGTTCCAGCCCACAGCACTGCTCTGTTGTGTGTGAGTCTCAATAAAAAGATGGCACTTAAGGAACGGAGAACAACTTCAGTGCTTCTGAAACTTCTCTTGACTTCTGTGACTTACTGGGTGTGGTGGCACAGACCTTTAATCCCAGCACACTGGCCTGGTCTATATAGCAAGTTCCAGGGCAGCCAGGGCTACAAACAGAGACCTTGTCACAAACAAACACGAAATACACATAAAGACTTACTAAGTTAAAACTAAAAGTAGATGTAACATATTATTATGTATAACAAATGCTTTAGAAGTAAAAGTAGCATAATGTTGCCACTTGGTGCTCTGACACTAACAGGTGCTGATTTAATCTCCTCTGTCATAACAACAAGTACATGAACCACATCATAAAGAAGTCATCAAACAACACATATATTAAGCTGGCAATTCTTCTGACCATTGTGATACTAGCTTTTTAATTATCAATGACCAGAAAGAAGGAGGGAGGGAGGGAGGGAAGGAGGGAGGGAAGGAAGAAAGGGAAAAAAGGCCCATTTTCCCCACTTTACAATAATCTAACCCTTCCGAGGCCCAGTCTCTCGGCCTCTGGAAGTGACAGAGGTAAAGAATCTAAAGGCCACGGCCCCACAGCCCCACTTACTCTGCATACTGCTGCCATCCAGGATATTTGTGGCTGAAAGATCCAGAGAACTGGGCCTCTGTGCTCTTCTGGGCTTTGACGGCCCAGGATCTGCAACTGTGCTTGTAACACCCTGTGTAAGAACATCTTGTTCTGAGCATGGATTGCTGTTGTTGTTATTGGAATTAGTTCGGCTCCCTTCTAGTGGCCGTTCCCGCCTGTCCACCAAACGATCCAGAACCCCTTCATCATGGCCAGCTTGCTGCTCTCGTCTCAGTAAAGGTTCATGCTCATCAGGACTGGAATTAATATTCAGCCGGGTATCCTCACCAATAAATTGATTCTGCAGCATTTCTTGAGCCCTCTGTGCCACTATGTTGGCTGCCTGGCCAGATGGCACTGTCCCATTGGCATACTGGGCTGTGGCAACATGGGAATTAACATTGTGGCTTCTACCTGCCACCCCATTCATAGTCACTGTCACTACATGAGGTTCTGCGGCATTGATTGTGTTCATCTTGGCAACTCCAGTTTCTATCTGTTTCAAGTTTGATTTGTGCTTGTTGCCAAATTTTAGCCGGGGTTCTTTTGTTGAATTTTTGGTGTTCAAAGGCAAACTAGTAGGTCTCTTGGGCAGGTTCTGTTGCTTAGGGAGAGGATAGATCTGAGCAGGTGGAACATCAGGAATTAAGCATGCTTGGCCATTTGCAGCCTGTGTGAAGTCCTGCTGTCCAGTCACTTCCACTGCAAGCTTTATGAGTGGATAAAGCAAGCTAGAACTGGTACTGCTCAAGGGGTCTGGCCCACTGAACTGCTTGAGAGAGTGCTCCATGAGGTTCTCGTCAGAGCTTTCCTTGAGGTTCTTATCAACTTCTTTTGGGTCTAGCTTATTGGTCTCCAGGTCTTCTTCAGTCAGCTGTAAGCAGACAGGGGTTGGCCCAATTGACTGTGCAACATTCGTGGCGTGCAGATTTGTTTCATCTGAGTACGGCATCTCAGAGATGGTGGTCATGCCGGTACTCGGAGTGAGGCCCGTGGTGTTTGTGGTGGTTGTGTTTGTGGACAGGCTGGTGACGCTTGTTTCAGGGCTGGGGATCCGAGCTTGTGCTTGCTGTCGTTCATAATTAATTGAGTTTCGGTTCTTTTCTCCTATAGTCAAAGGCGTGCTGCTGGACATCGAATGCTCAGAGGAAATATTCTTCACAATGCTGTCAGGGTGATGTATGGAGTCTTCAATATATGAGGAAGAAGAATAATCTGGATAAGGCCCAATTTTTGGCACACGCCTATTATGTGACAGGTTGCTTGAAGAAAGAAAAGAAAAGAATGACCATGGGAACATGAACTTACGACAACTGCCTGTTCCAAGTAAACCACAGATTTCAGAGTCCAGCTTTTATTTTATGCTCTGCATTCTCCTACTGCACTTATTTATTGAGTATGTCTGGGTCGTGTGGAGAGCAGAGGTCAGCTTCTCTTCCAGCATGTGGGTCTCAGGAACCACGCCAGGCGGTCAGTCTTGGCAACAAGCACTTCACCCACCAAGCCGTCTCACTAGCCCTATTTCACTCTTAAATCATAGTTAAGAGGTTACTTCAAAATCTTAGTAAGTGTTAATGGCTTGCTGAACACAAATTTTATTCTGGCTTACAAGAGTTAATTCAGTGGCTGGTGGGATGATTCAGTGGTTAAGAGGCTCAACTGCTCTTTGATCCCCAGCACCTACATGACAGCTCACAAATACCTGTAATTCCAGTCCCTGGAGACCCAGTGACACCTTCTGGCCTTGGCAGGCACTGCAGGAACATGGGGCGCACACATTCAGGTACTCATATGTACAAAAAATAAAAATAAAATCTCAAGCGGGGCAGTGGTGGTGCACACCTTTAACCCCAGCACTTGAGAGGCAGAGGCAGGTGGATCTCTGTGAGTTCGGGGTCAGTCTGGTCTCAGAGTGAGTTCCAGGGCAGCCAGGGCTACAAAGAAAAACCCTGTGTTGAAAAAACAAACAAAAACACCTCAAAAAAATACACAAAAGAGTTAATTCTAAAAACATCACCTATAATTTTATAATATCAACAAATACACCTTTTATGAATTATATACCTATACAAGTAACATTGTTTTGTAAATTGAGGAACCATAAGATATGTTTATTTTTATTCCTGTAACCCTAGGTCCAACAGTATATGCACAATAAATATAAACTAGGTTCAAATAACCAAATGATAAAAAGAACACAGAATTTGTTCATTTTCCCAAAACATCCTCATTTAAGAGGCACATGCTAACAATGGAACATACCTTTCTGCAGGAGCCACTATTGGTGTAAGTTTCTGTAGAGCTAGGATATGAGGCAGAAGATGGCACTCGGATAAAGGAACAAAGCTGAATGGCCAATAGCTAGGCACAAGAAAGGACAGGTGGGGCTGGCATGTAGCGAGAATAAATAGGAGAAATCCAGGGAGGAGGTTGAGGGTTGAGAAAAGAAGAGGGGGAGGATGCCAGGGGTCAGCCACCCAGCCAGCCAGCCATGGAATAAGAAGGAAAGAAAATGTATAGAATATAAAGAAAGGTTAAAAAAAAAAAACCCAGAGGCAAAACATAAAGAGAAACGGGATAATTTAAGTTAGAAAAGCTGACTAGAAACAAACCAAGCTAAGCCCGGGCATTCACAAGTAAGAATAAGTCTCTGTGTGTTTATCTGAGAGCCGGGTGGTGGGCCCTCAAAGAGGAAAGTCCACCTACAATTCAGGACTGCTCTTCAGCTACCGAGCAGCACAACAGGCACACATCGCTGGAAGTGACAGCTCTGGACTGTCACACTTACGTAATTACTTAAAGTCTCATTACAGAAAGTATTAGGGACAGTCTTCACTGAAGTGATCACAGTCCTGGGAGTATTAACAGAGAAAAGCAGGACAAGAGAATCAGCTCGAGGAAAAGAGAGTCTGTAAAGAAGACTGGCGTCTTGTGCAGGAATGGCAGCATCCACGAAAAGGGAAGCTAAGGAGATAGGAGAAGTTAAGGCACAGTAAGATGAAGCCCACAGTGCAAACAATCCTTATACAAACTGTCATTTAGAAGAAACTAGGGAGAGAGGGGGGTACAAAGGGCCATTCCAAGTAAAGGTGAATAACATAAGCGGGAGGAAAACCAAAGTGGAGGCTCGGGTTTGGTTTTTTTTTAAATCACTCAAAAAAAAATTCAAAAGTATGTAAAGTAGGAGCTTCAGCTGACTCTTTTTTTTCTTTAAGACTTTATGTATATAAGTATTTGCCGCAGATGTGTGTGCACCAGGTCAGAAGAAGGAGCAAGGATAGGAAGGGCTGGCAGTCACAGAGTATAAATAGAAGAACTCTGGAAGAAAAGGAGGAGGATGTCAGGGTACAGCACCCAGCCACAGCGTAAGAAGGGAAGGAAGATATACAGAAATAAGAACGATAAAAGCCCAGTGGGAAAAGGTAGATGGGATCATTTAAGATAAGAAAAGTAGGCAAGAAAAAAGCCAAGCTAAGGCTGGGCATTCCTAACTAAGAAGAAGCCTTCATGTGTGATTTATTTGGGAGCTGGGTTGTGGGCCCCTCAAAAAGCCTAAAGAGTAAAAACAACCAACAACAGGGAACTGAACCAGGGTCTGCTGAGACAGCAACAAGGGCTCTAACTGAGCCATCTCTCTAGTCCCTTCATCTGACTATTGACAGATATATAACCTGCATATTTTACATATTATAGGGAAGCAGAAATACAGAAGAAGATGGGAGAAGACTTCTCTAACACTTGTAAAGTGAGAGCACTTCCTTCTACTCTCCTTGATTTGTGACGTGCAGGGTGCTCACCTATTTATAAGTCATACAAACAGCACACAATACAAATTGTTCTTAGAAAGGAGAACAGAAAATAGAGGTGGAGAAAAGATTTAGGAATGAAGTACACTTTTATCTTCATGTCACCGGGTAATATTTTTCCTGGATGCCTTTCTGTAACTTTTAAATCTGTATTAAATACTAAAGTTGTTATTTTTTACTCCCAAACACAGAACCAAGAAATATAGTTTATCTATTTACAAGTGTCAAATTAATAGGGATGTTTTAGATTTTCAATTTTTGAGACAGGGTTTTAATCTGCAGTCCAGACTGGCCTGGAACTCATCATATAGTCTAAGTCGGCCTTGAACTTTTGGCAAATCTCCTGTCTCAACCTCCAAGTTCTGAGATGACAGGCATGAACTACCACGCCTGGTTTAATTTTTTAAAAAATAGTTTATTTGATTTTATGAGTATTGGTGTGAGGATGTCAAATTCCCTGGAAATGAGTCACAGACGGTTGTGAGTGGCCACGTGGGTGCTGGGAGTGGAACCTGCATCCTCTGCAAGAACAGCCAGTGCTCTTAACCCGAGTTGTCTCTCCAGTCCTAAAACACCTTTTTATTTAGGATCTAAAGGTATAGTTCTAGCAAAGGAAATGTCTCATAGGACAACATTCACAGTGGAGCAGCGAGAAGTATCAGTGTGTTCTTTAAGGACGACTACTAGAGATGCAGTGCACAAGTCTTGTGTCCACTGCAACAGCAGTAGATACAAGGCAGAGTCACAAGTCTATGTGCTTTAAGAAATAAAAACACCAATAAACACAAGTCAGACCACAAAGTACATGTACAAGTTATAAACTTTTATAGGACCTAAAGAGGTCCTGAGTTCAATTCCTAGCACCCCAGCTCAAAGCCATCTGTGATGAAATCTGATGTCATCTTCTGGCCGGCAGGCAAAACACCACATACATAGTAAATTTTGAAAAAAAAAAATCTTAAAAAGAAAACAATTTAAAAAAGACTGGGATATTGAAAGAAAAACAATAACCTTGTAGCACACGAGTTATCACATCACTAGGCTGACTTAGCAGTGTTTATTTCCTGTCTTTTACTTGGTCTCTGTTGCCAACAGTGACAGCCATGAGCCCCCAGGGTCTTACCGTTCATTCTGCATGGCAGTAGACATGGGGTTGACTGTTGGGCTCACAGACTTGTTTCTCTCCCATATCATCATAAGTTCAGCCATTCTCTCCTCAGCACACTGCGCCGTAAGCCGAGCCTCTGCATCCTGGTCCCAGCAGTCTTCTATTGTTTCCTTGAGTGATCTTACCGCCTACAGCACAATAGACATCAGAGAACATACTGTTTATAACTGTGTTCAGGGTTTTAATTTAAAATATGTCAAAGAAAATCAGGTTGTATATATACGTATGGTTTTGGTGTTTTTTTTTTGTGGTTCTTTTCTTTTTTTTTTTTTCCTTTTAGATTTATTTATATTCTGTATACCAGAAGAGGGTACCAGATCTCATTACAGATGGTTGTGAGTCACCATGTGATTGCTGGGGATTGAACTCAGGACCTCTGGAAGAACAGCCGGTGCTCTTAACCTCTGAGCCGTCTCTCCAGTCCGTGTCTTTTTTTTTTTAAGACAGGGTTTCTCTGTGTAACCCTGGCTGTCCTAAAACTCTGTAGACCAGGCTGACCTTGAACTCAGAGATGCACCTGCCTCTGCCTCCTGAGTACTGGGATTAAAGTCAGGCTCCAAACTAATTTAAAAAGCATAATAAAATATTTTTCTAAAAAAGTGAGAAATAAGCCGGGTGGTGGTGGTGCACACCTTTAATCCCAGCACTCAGGAGGCAGAGGCAGGTGGATCTCTGTGAGTTTGAGTCCAGCCTGGTCTACAAGAGTTAGTTCCAGGACAGGCTCCAAAGCTACAGAGAAACCCTGTCTCGAAAAACCAAAAAAAAAAAAAAAAAAAAAAAGTGAGAAATGAGGGATCCGTACAGCTAAGGAGTAAGTAAATTAGGAGGCTTTAACTTAGCTCCCTGAAGAAGGACTCAAAGGACCCATGCAACTATGATAAACTGAGTCTGTTTCTCCAAGGCCTGGGATTCATTCACTGCTGCTGGTTCATGACTCTGTTGTCAAGGCCAGTGTGAGATGAAGAGAGAGTACAGTCACTTGTTGCACAAACCTGGTGGTCTAAGCTTGGTCACCAGAATTCAGAATAAAGGCAGAGGAGAGAACTGGGCTGTCCTCTATCCCTCCACACAGGCACAATGGAACGTGTGCACCCACGGGCACACATAAACACAAAATTAATGAGCATAAATATCTAAAACATAAGATGCAATTCTGCCACTTGGGCATCTCTATCTCTAGGTGAGTTTTTTCCCTGATATCTAGTTAAGTGTGCTTTGTTTCAGACTTACACTTAAAACAGTCTCATATTGTAGTATCTGCAATAAAACATCTTTCTCTGGGAGAAAGCTAGTTTTAACTTCCTTTAGAAAATGCACATTAGGGGGAATGTAGCTCAGTTAATAAGAATAGTTTCTTTTCTTTTCCTTTATTTTTTCCTCCCTCCATAGACCAGGCTAGCTTCAAACTCACAGAAATCCATGTGCCATGGCCGGGCGGTGGTGGCGCACGCCTTTAATCCCAGCACTCGGGAGGCAGAGGCAGGAGGATCTCTGAGTTCGAGGCCAGCCTGGTCTACAAGAGCTAGTTCCAGGACAGGCTCCAAAGCTACAGAAAAACCCTGTCTCAAAAAATAAAAAGAAAGAAAGAAAGAAAGAAAGAAAGAAAGAAAGAAAGAAAGAAAGAAAGAAAGAAAGAAATCCACGTGCCTCTGCTTCTCAAGTGCTGAGATTAAAGTGATGCACCACCACTGCCTGGCAAGAATAGTTTCTTAACATGTGTGAAGCCCTGGGTTTGATGGCAAGTACTCTATAAATGGCATGGTGGTCCATGCCTGAAATCCCAGCAATGGGGAGATAGAGGCATGGGGGTAAGAAGGTCACCATCAAATACGCAGTGAGTTCCAGACCAGCCTGGGCTACATGAGACCCTGTTTAAAAAAATAAAGGGAAAGAAAGAAAAGGAAAGGAAAACAAGAATAAACTTCAGATACTGGAACTAGGTATGGCGGTGTAGAATGGTAACCCAAACGTGCATCAGGCAGAAACAGGAGGCTTGCCCTCAGTCTAAGGTCAGGCTATATACACAGTAAGCTCTGAATGTCACTAAGAACCTTTTGGGTAGGCTGGGTATGGCGGCTCACACTTTAAATACAAGCAGGTGGGAGACAGAGATAAGAGGATCTTCCTATGCCAACCCGGTTTAAACAGAGTTCCAGCTATAAGCTATAAACTATAAGCTAAGGCTATATAGTGACATCCTGTCTCAAAACAAAACAAAGTAAAACATTCCAAAAACAAAAAAAATCTTTTCAGGGTCTGGGGAGGCTCAGTGCATGAAACTGTGAGGATTGGACATGCACGCAGATACACCAGAAAGAAGAAAACCTCGTTAGACTTGTTTCTGGGTTTTAAGCTTCAAGCTTTTCATTTGGGTTGGATAGATGGGTTACTGAGCAAAACACAAGTGTGAAGACTGGGGATTGTATCCTTAGACTGCAAATAAAAGTTGGGTGGGCAAGCCAGCCTACCTGCAATCCCAGCACATTGGAGGAAAAGACTCTGGATCTCTGGAGCCAGGTGGCTAGTCAGACTATCCAAAGCACCAATCCCCAGGTTAAATGACAGAACCTGCCTCAATTTAGGGTAAAGAGTGGCAAAAGACAGTCGATGTCAACCTCAGGCTTCCACATATGCCCCTACACATGCAAACACATATTCACCCCCATGTATAGGGTGTGTGTGCACACACATGCAAAAAAAAGTTTTTTTGTTTACTCTGGTATTTACTTCAAAAAGATAAAGGTTAAGGGTGGCAAATTTAGCAATGGGACTACAGAATACCAAGTTCAATTTGAATTTCAAATGAATAATGACATTTTATTATGTGTGTGTGTGTATATATGTGTGTGTGTGTGAGAGAGAGTCCTATTTTAGGCTAAAATTCTTGTTAGCAATCTTGGTGACTTTTCAAAAGTTTTATTTATTTTGCGCTGGAGAGTTGGCTCAGCAGTTAAGAGCACTGGCTGCTCTTTCAGAGGTCCTGAGTTCAATTCCCAGCAGCCATATGGTGGCTCACAGCCATCTGTAATGAGATCTGGTGCCCACTTCTGGCCTGCAGGTAGACATGCAGGCAGAATACTGTATACATAATAAATAAATAAAATCTTTTTAAAAAATTAAAATTTTTATCTTAAATTTTTAAAATTAATTTATTTTTATTTCATGTATATTGGTGTTCTGCCTACATGTATGTCTGTGTGAAGGTGCCAAAATTAGTTATGGACATTTGTGAGCTGCCCTGTGTGTGCTGGAAATTGAACCCAGATCCTCTGGAAAAACAGCTAATCTTAACCACTGAGCCATCACTCCTCTTTGTAACATTTTAAATGTTCCTAATAGCATGCCCTGTACAACAAACAAATTTGAACCTTAAACCTGCAAAATAATTTAGTATTATTCTTTCTGGGGATAACGATCCACTATGTGCCATAGAGTTTTGAAAAGTTCACACATATCCTAGGTAACCTAGAAACCCATGTACATGTACTTGGCAGGATGCATATTCAGAAACGACCTAGAAAGACCATACGCCTCTATAACTGGGTTTAGTGTTACTCTAGAGTAAAGGTAATGACAAAACATTTAAAATCTGGGGTAAAGATTAAAAAAGGGTCTGAATACAAACCAGTCACAAGATCTGGAGAATACATGTGTGTGTATGTATGCATATGTATACATACATACACCATATAATACTTAGGATGGGCATTGTTTTGCTACTGCAACATTAAAAATACCTAACTGTATTCTATTCTTCATTCATTCACTTTTGGCTTTTTGAGACAGGTTTTCTCTGTGTAGCCCTTGCTGTCCTGGAATTTGCTCTGTTGACCAGGCTGGCCTCAAACGCAGAGATCTGCAATTTTTAAGGATTTACAATTCCTTAAAAATAATTTTATGTATGTATGTATCTCTCTTTCTGGGTTTTTCAAGACAGGGTTTCTCTGTAGCTATGGAGTCTGTCCTGGAACTAGCTCTGTAGATCAGGCTGGCCTCAAACTCAGAGATCCGCCTGCCTCTGTCTGGCTCTGCCTTTCAAGTATTGGGATTAAAAAGTATGTTACTATGCCCACCTATTTATTTTATTATTTGCTATAATGTTTATTTATTTCTTTAGGTTCAGGGACTTTAATTAAGCTACAGCCCCAAATGTCAAATTTCAAACAAAAAAAAATTACAAAGGAAACCAAGTATAGTATTGTACTTGAAATTTTAGCACATGGGAGGGAGAGGCAGAAGGTCAGGACCTCAAAGATATTCTTGATCCTAGAATGGATTCTTTGAGACAAAACTGGGATACATGAGATCCTGCCTAAAAACAAACAAAAAAGCAAAAGGAATGCAAAGAATCAAGAATGTGTTATCTACTTACAAGAAAATAAAGTCTTAACAGAAATTGAGGAAGCACAAGCATTAGAGGTATCAAAAAATTTCAAGTGAACTACCAAAGAACTAAGAAAACAACAGATGAAGAACTGAATTAAGAAAACATCTCCCCCCGCCCCCTGAGACAGGGTTTCTCTCTGTAGCCCACTCAGGCTGTCCTGGAACTTACTCTGTAGACCAGGCTGGCCTTGAACTCAAAAGAGCTCCGCCTGCCTCTGCCTCCTGAGAGCTGGTAATAACGGTGTGTGTCACCATGCCTGACCTAAGAAAACAATTCCTTAAAAATAATTTTATTTATTTATCTATGTATGTATGTATCTATCAATCAATCTATCATCCATCTATCTATCAAATCAAGGGAAGTCACTGTTGTAGACATGCTCTGTAAGTAAGTTAAAAGGGTTCTCCAACTTGAAATTTAAAAAGTAATTCCAGGTAAGTATAAGAGTCAATAACCTTTTTTTGTTTTGCTTGGTTTGGTTTGGTTTATTTTGAGACAAGGTTTCCCTATGTACTCTGGCTGTCCTGGAACTCAGGGACTCACCGTGAACACCAAGCTGGCCTCCAACTCACAGAGATCTGCCTACCCCCCCACCCCTGTGCTGGAATTAAAAAAATGTTCCACTATGCCCACCTAAACTGCATTTTTTAAAAAATAGCTCGTCCTTTTTTAAAGAATTCATAAACCTTTAGTCACTTTAATAAACTATACACTTCCTCCCTAACTCTTGAACTATATTGCTACTGCAGAGAAACTTTTTTTTCTTTTGGCTATACCATCCATATCAAGTTTAAATGGATTTGTTGGACGTAAACCAAATATTAAAAGTTCCTTACTTAGCAACCTCATCTAAATTAGAAGTAAAGAGTTTTCAGGTAAATCTGTGTATGTTGCATATCCCACAACGGTAGGGTTGCCAACAAATACTTCAAAAGAATAGATCTTAGTTATTGCAGTGAAATGAAACAACTTAAGGAAGATGAAAAGATGAAGTTGCAATTGATTATAACAAACTCTCGGAGATCTCACAGACATTTTTCTGTGAGGTCGGCAGCTCCGGGGAATCCTGGTAGAGTACCATTCATCCCCTCACCTGCTGAAAGAACTGCCCAAGTCTGCATAGCAAGAACTGCCAGTTGGAGGCAGCAGTGCATATGAATTTAACAAGCTCTTTAATCGCCATATACTTAAAGATTTCAATCTCATCTGAAACATAAGATAGCTTTGAGATTAATCTATTAACAAAGATGACCAATAAAATAAAGCTCAATCTATCTGAATGGATACATAGGGACTCTCCAGTCTCTCTCTCTCTCTCTCTCTGACATGAATGAAAATATTCTATTCTGCTGAGGCAATCTGTAAGTGGGATGGGAAAATATATAGTAAAATGATTTAAATTACTAAATTTCTTCATGTTCTTAAATTAGAGCTAAGAAAATTAATTTGTACTAAGTATAAAAATGTAATAAATACCTTCAGAAGTAATCATCATTACATTACTACCTTAAGAAGAGATCACTGAAGAGATACGAAGCAATACAACCTTTTAGAAATAAAAATAGGATTGTAGAAATTGAAATAAAAATTTTAATGTATTTATTGGGGAAGAATGGCAAATGTCATGGTGTGCAGTGGTGGTCAGAGAACACTTAGTGTAAATCAGTTCTCTCCTTCCTGTCTGTGGGTTCCAGGAATTGAGATACATCATCAAGCTTGGTGCCAAGGGCCTTGACCTGATGGGTCACCCTGCCATCCCAGGAAATTAAAAATATAATGAACAAATCATTGATACAACAGTGTTAGTAAGAAATTAATGGACTGCTCAAAAGGTAAAGCTGAGCAAATGTTGAACAATTAGAACAACATTGAAAACCAGATGGAAGCTGGAGATGCAGCTCGGCTGGTAGAGTGCTGGCATACATGAAACCCTGAGTTAGTTCGAAAGCACCGCATACATCAGCACAGTGGCACACATGCACTTCAGAGGTGAAGGCAGGAGTTCAATGTTATCCTCAGCTACGCAGTTAGTATGGCCTCACATAGCCCTGTTCCCCAAACAAACAAACAAAAAACAGAAGAGAAATACAAGAAAGAAATTCAGACTTGGAATGTCAGGCGGTTCAATACTAGTTTAATGAGAATTCAAGGATAAAGAAATGTCGCCGGGCGATGGTAGCGCATGCCTTTAATCCCAGCACTTGGGAGGCAGAGGCAGGCGGATCTCTGTGAGTTCGAGACCAGCCTGGTCTACAAAGAGCTAGTTCCAGGACAGGCGCCAAAGCTACAGAGAAACCCTCTCTTGAAAAAAAAGAGTGAGAGAGAGAAGGAAGGAAAGAAGGAAGGAAGGAAGGAAGGAAGGAAGGAAGGAAGGAAGGAAAAGACAAGAAAGAAAGAAAGAAAGAAAGAAAGAAAGAAAGAAAGAAAGAAAGAAAGAAAGAAAGAAAGAAAGCAAGCAAGCAGGTAAAACAAAAAGCAATGGACGGTCTGTGTGAGATGGGTGAGTGGGTAAAGGACTATTCATGGCAGCCTGACAACCTGAGTTCTGAGTTCAGTACTTGGAACCCAGTTAAGTAGGATTCAGTGTCATGAATGCATGAACCCAGCACATGTCCTGTGGGACGGCTGATGAGACAGAACTGCTTAGAAGGCTAGGTACACTGGAGTAAGCAGTGTGGCAGAAATAAAGAGGTACCCTGTCGTGTGACTTTCACATGTGCACCACAGCACACACTCACCTGTCCTGACAATGGAGTAAGACTGGCCCACATCCAAATTCTCATTATGAAGACTGGAGGTCAGAGAACATCTTCACAACTTTGATACCAATACTCTGGTGATTTATTACTCATGTGTGATACTAAGATGGAAAGTTTTAAACATGCAAGGATTTGTAATGTTTAACACCTAACACACATAGTAATACGCATTACTTAAACAGAACTTCATCAAAAGAAGAAAATTATCTATAAGAGAAAGACAAAGATTTGAAAAAAATGTTTCTTTTGAGTAGAACCTAGAAAGAACAAAAAAGACAAGGAACCAGCGAATCCACTGGACAGTGTTTTAAAATAAGCTTTCCCGAAAGCAAGAGCTTAAAGCAATGACACAGTGTGTGTGGTTCCTATGAGTCCAAGCTCAGTGTTTTGTTGTATAAGAAATGTTTATATAAACACAATTCTGATGTTTTTATTTTATTTAACTTTTTAGATCTACCTCTACACCACCATCGCCAATCTGACTTTGACAGTGTTTTACACTGAAGCCCAGGCTGGCCCTGAGTGTGTGATTCTGTTGCCTAACCCAGTGGTACAGGCATGAATCACCACAGCTAGGCGGCTTCTATTTTTTGCTTCAAGAACATTTAAACTTATCTAGTTCTAGTCAGAAGTCCTCGTTTTCTTACCAGGCTGTTTTCTTTCCAGGCTTCTGGGAATTTGGGTCTCTGTTTTTCTCTTGACACAAGAACCTGCATGTCCTCAAAAGTGGGATGGTTGCCAACTTCTGTCTGGAAAGCCATCTGGTATTCTGGTACAGACTCACCTGTGTATTTATAGGAAGAATGATAGAATTTCTAATTACCACAGAGAACAGAATAGCAGAGGTATTTCTAGTATCAAATAAACAAAGAAATCATATGCATCAAACCCTTTCAAGCATACATGCAAGTTTCATGCATGTTGTTTTAGTCTATTGCTAATATTTAGAATAGTCTCAAAAAAATTTTTTTTGGGGGGGGTTTCGAGACAGGGTTTCTCTGTAGCTTTGGAGCCTGTCCTGGAACTAGCTCTGTAGACCAGGCTGGTCTTGAACTTAACAGAGATCCGCCTGCCTCTGCCTCCCGAGTGCTGGGATTAAAGGCGTGCGCCACCACCGCCTGGCGAATAGTCTCAATTTTTATTGATAAATGAAGCAGTAGTTTCAATGCTATACAGATATTTTACTTAACTTATTCTTTGGTGTTGGGGATCAAACTCTAAGCCTTAAGCATGGTAAGTATGTACTTGAATATTGAGCCCTGTTTTTAAAATAGTGAAGTATTCTAATAACTCAGGCTCTGCTGCATAAAAAAAATTATTTTTTTTAAATTTTAAAAGTACTGATAGAGGGTAAGAACGTATGGACTGTTTTGACTATTCAAATAGAAACAAAACCCTGCCATGTTTTGTGCAGTTTTTCACCTGGGTCATTAGAACTTTGCTGTGCCAGTGAGATAAGGAAGGCAGACTTTACTGTTTTGCCGACAGGAAGATTGAAGCACAAGACTTAAGTGACTTTTCCAAGGAAGAGATGAAGCCAAGATTAGAACCGAAATGCTCTAACCTCCATCCCTTCTAATCTATCTTGTTATTTTAATACATTAGAGCAGTGGTTGAGGAGCCATGCCTCTGTAGCCAAACATACATTAAAAATAATAAATTCTTCGGACTGGAGAGATAGCTCAGTGGTTATGAACAGTAGATACTCTTGCAGAGGACCCCGTACTTACTTGGTGGCTCACAGACATTTGTAACCCTAGCTTCAGGGTATCTGATGGCCTCTTTTGAACTCAACTGGCATCAGGCATACACACATAAACTTTAAAAATCATTGTGATGGTTTGAATAAAAATAGCCCCCATAGTATCATATATATTTGAACGTTTAGTCACCAGGAAGTGGAACTCTTTGATAGGAATAGAAGGATCAGGAAGTATAGCCTTGTTGGAGTAGATGTGGTCTTGTTAAAGGAAGTGTGACAATCATTGAGGTGGTCTTTGAGGTTTTAAAAGACCATGCCAGATCCTGGTATGGATCAAGATATAGCTCTAACGACTTCTTCAGCACCATGCCTGCAGTGCCTGCTGCCATGCTGCCTGCCATGAGGACAATGGACTAAGCCTCTGAAACTATAAGCAAGCTCCTAATTAAATGCTTTCTTTTATAAAAATTGCCTTATAGTGTCTCTTCACAGCAATAAAACAGTGACTAAGACAATCATAAAAGTTAAGAAATAAAATAATAAATGCTTCAGTTATCTATCAATATTCCTTTCCAAACTTCTCCATAATTAGATCATCCTTCTGACTTAAACAACATTTCTTTTAAGTTCCTGGCTGCTACTCTATTTTTCAGACCTCTAGATACTCCTCTAGAACCAGATTCTTTCTTTGAATTTACTTTTTTTGTTTGGTTTGGTTTGGTTTTGTTTGAGACAGGGTTTCTCTGCTGGGCAGTGGTGACACACGCCTCTAATCCCAGCGCTTGGGAGGTAGAGGCAGGCGGATCTCCCCCTCCCCATCCTACCCTTTGGTCACCTCTGTTTGCATGTTACATGTACTATATTATTACTCTCCTTTTCTCTCCCTCCCCATCTTGAGGTCTCTTCCTCTTCTCTTATGATCCCTTTCCTCGTTTCAGAACCTAAGCCCACATCTGCCCCCATAAATAAATATTAGTATTTAAAATATGCATATGATAGAAAGCACATAGTATTTGTTCAAGGTGGCTTATTTTACAGAACACAATCCTTTCTAGATTCATGCATTTTTAAATTAGTGTCATGATTTAATTTCTCTTCATGGGTGAATAAATTTCCATTACTTTCTTTTATCCATCATCTGGTCCCAGTTCTTAGCTAATATGATTACTGCAATAATGACCAGAAATGGGCAAATGTTTCAGTCACAGGAGTTAAAATATACCCAAAAGTGCTATTGCTGTGTTGTGCAATTATCTTTTGTACACTGTAAAGATGTGACATTCTGATTGGTTTAATAAAAAGCTGAGGGCTGGGTGGTGGTGGCACACGCCTTTAACCCCAGCACTTGGGAGGCAGAGGCAGGCGGATCTCTGTGAGTTCAAGGCCAGCCTGGTCTACAGAACGAGTTCCAGGACAATTAGGGATGTTACACAGAGAAACCCTGTCTCGAAAAACAAAAACAGGTGCTGAGAGGATCCAGACAGAACCTTCATCTGGGGACAGATGGAGATAGAGACAGAGTCCCACATGGGAGCACTGGACTGAGCTCCCAAGGTCCAGTTGAAGAGCAGAAGGAGGGAGAAGATGAGCAAGGAAGTCAGGACCGCGAGGGGTTGGTCCACCCACTGAGACAGTGTGCCTGAGCTAATGAGAGCTCACCAAAGCCAGCTGGACTGGGACTGAACGAGCATGGGATCAAACTGAACCCTCTGAATGTGGCTGACAACTGGGCAGACTGAGAAGACAATGATAATGGCACTGGGATTTGTCTCTAAGGCATGTACTGGCTTTTTGGGATCCTAGTCTGTTTGGATGCACACCTTCCTAGGACTGGATGGAGGGGGGACGGCCTTGGACTTCCCACAGGGCAGGGTACCCTGCCCTCTCTTAGGACTGGAGGGGGAGGGGAAGAGGGTGAGTGGGGGAGCAGGAGGGAAGCAGGTGGAGGGGAGGAAGTGGAAATTTTGATTCCTAATATTAATAAAGTAATAAAAAAGCCAGGTGGTGGTGGCGCACGCCTTTAATCCCAGCACTCTGGAGGCAGAGGCAGGCGGATCTACAAGAGCCAGCCTGGTCTACAAGAGCTAGTTCCAGGACAGGCTCCAAAGCTACAGAGAAACCCTGTCTTGTAAAACCAAAAAAAAAAAAAAAAAAAAAAAAAAAAAAAAAAAAAAAAAAAAA
>PVIU01018936.1:0-37737 GCA_004026605.1 Ondatra zibethicus
TGTGTGTGTGTGTGTGTGTGTGTGTGTGTGTGTGTGTGTGTGTGTGTTGCCCACAAATGCCAGAAGAGGGCACTGGATCTCCAGAAATTGGACTTAACATATGGCTGTGAGCTGCCTTATGGGTGCTGGAAATGGAGCCCAGATTCTCTGGAGCAGCAGAGCTGAGCCATCTCTCCAACCCCTTCTTTTGTTTAAAGAAATCACGAGTCCAGGCAGTACCTTAGGTGTCCGCCCTGCACTCTTGAGTTTCCTGTAGGCCTTCAGGCTTAATGGCACTGTCCTACAGAGTGCTGATCTCCGCCTGGTCTACATAGTAAGTTCCAGGGTAGCTGGGACTACACAGTGAGACCCTGTCTCATAACAACAGAAAATAAATAAAATTAAAAGGTAGACTCAGATGGAAAGGTCTACAAACCCTCACAGGTCGGGCCCTACCAGTCCCAGTGGGTGTGGAGGGAGCTGGCCAGACTCTTTCCTTCCTGCAGGGTTCTGTCGGGGCCTCAGTTCCTTATCTGTTGTTGGGACCTGTAGCACCTGCTCTGTGAGTGGGAGGGTTGCCTAAGAATGCCTGTAATAATGCCTAGAACACCATAGCCCCCACCAGAAATGTGTACTGCCACTCCTATAGCCCAAGCATCCAGAATTCAAAACTTAAATCCAAGATGTTCCAGATTCTCAGATTCAGCAAGCACCATAGCTGAAAGATGCCAAGCCTCTACTTCCAGGGACATGCCTACTCAATGTATGGCATAAAGGACCTGAGAGGCCCTGGGGAGATAGCTAAGGGACTGAAATGCTGTGTGGTGTAAGCACTAGATTTTGAATCCCCAGAACCATCATGAAAGCTGGGTGGGTGGGTGTGGAGGCCACCTGTCATCCCAGCACTCAGGATGCAGAGAGGAGGGATCCCCAGAGCAAGCTAACCAACTAGACTGACCACATGGATGAGCTCACTGCTCAGCAAGAGACCCTGCGAGACTCAGGTTGTGAGTCTGAGGTTGTATAACTGTGTGGAGGATCTATATGTGATATACTTAATTGCGTGTGTACACTGGATTCCATCCCCACAACATCACATACATGCAGATACTCCTATCACTGGCTCAGCAGTGAAGAGCACCAATTGCTCCTCAGCATGCCAGAGATTATTATGTGGGTTCTCAGCACCCACATGACAGCACACAAACATATATATAGATACACATATGTAGGATTCAAAATGGAAATGAAATATTAAAATGAATAAAATGAAAAATTCAAAGTAGTTGTGTTCCCTATTGTTTGGAGATGAAGGGCACTCAAGCCTGTGCTTCAAGAGTACTGCAGTCCCCGGTGCTCCCCGCACCTCATGAGTGACCCAGACTGAACTGGGAGGAAACAGTAGCTCCAGAAAGCCAGATTGTATGGACACAGCCAGGGACCTGTGAGGGTCAGAGTCAGAGGCCTCTGCTCTAGGGGAGGTGATGTGCCAGGCAGGAGCATGTTTCAGTGGGAAAAGCACTGACTGCACAAGCCTAACAACCAGAGTTTGATACCCAAGAAACCATGTGAGAAGCCAGGTGTAGCGCACATCTGCCATCCCTGCACTCCTACCAGGAGAGATGGAATTCAGCAAGCACAGAATCGGACAGAAGCTGGGCTTAGATGGCCTGGAGTGTGCAGTAGCACAACAGGAGAGTCAATCTGAGAGAAAAGCCTTGATTGACAGGTAGTCTGGACCAGACTGGCCCTGGGGGACTTGTCTTGATTTCCTCCCTAGGCCACTTTTGGTGAGAGTGTTTTTGTCACAGCAGTTTAGGACAGATATTCTGCCTCAGCAAGGTAGGAAGCAAGGGATTCCCAGACACCGTCCATTGACACACATCCTCATGCATGCCGTGGTTTACGTTTGTTCTCACGTTGAACGGACATAACTTATAAAGTGAGGCGATGGAGTGCAGCTCAGCCATAGAGCACTTGCCAGTGAGTGCAAGGGATGCCTTGTGCTTTCATATATTAGCATACATGGCTAGATAATAGGGTCAACAACCCAATAAAAATAGGAAAAGACTTCAATATAAGCGCAGGGCAGTGGTGGCGCACACCTTTAATCCCAGTACTCAGGAGGCAGAGGCAGGCGAATCTCTGGGTTCAAGGCCAGCATGTACCCGGGTTGTACCTTAAAAATGAGCTGTCTGTTGTCTGCCTATCAGTCAGCAGTCAAGCCATGAAAGTCGTCTTTGAGCTTACACAGAAGTTCCAGGTCAGTGTATGCCCAAGCATATGCCTGAAGCTCATCTAACAGCATTCTGTTGGTACAGTCCCTTCACCTGCCCAGGTCCTGTCAGGTTTCCTTGGACTATGCTCAGTCCTCTCTGCCTGAGAACACATGGTCAGCCGATTCCTGATTTCTGAGTTTGATGTCAGAACACAGGTGATCTTCAGGGCATTTGCAGCAGGCAGCACCATGGTGCCACATGATAGGCCACAGCAGAGATATGGCTTAGGGATGTGGCTACACCTAGTGAGCTTGAGGCTCTGGGTTCCCCTTCAGCACTATAGAGACCCTGTGTATGGTGCATGCAGAAAGGATGACTGAGGAGAGCAGCAGTTCAAGGCCAACCTCAACCACACAGTGAGGTCTGTCTCAAACACTACAAGAGGACAGTGGGCCTTAGCTCTGTAGACAGTATCTGGAGTGGCCCAGAGTTCCACCCAACAACTCTGTAACCCAGGCCATGGTGGCATGGGTCTGTCAGTCATGCCAACACTCAGGAGATACAGGGAGGGGATCAGAAGCAGATAGGTGTCCCCTAGGCACAGCAAGTTAGAGGCCAGCCTGGGCTAAATGAGAGCCTGAGTAAAATGAAGGAAAGAGAACAACCATACAATATCCAATAAAGATTTTGACTTAGACATAGATAATGGCCCTAGAGTCTCCAGTGAGGGCCTTGGGGTGTGGCTCTGGGGTGGAGCCTCTGCCTAGGATTCCCCCAGTGAGGGGCTGAGGGTGGGTATGGTGGTTGCTTTAAATTTATGTTTTTGGTTCCATCCTCAACTCTAGCCAAGGCAAAAAAAAAAAAAAAGAAGAAGAAATATTAATACTAAAATGTAATCTTATTTCTCCCTTTTTTCTTTTATGACAGAGCTGTTGTGGAGAAATACCTGCTTGAAAAATCTCGCCTGGTATCCCGGGAGAAGGATGAGCGGTGGGGCGTGATTTGTTTCTCTTTTTTATGTATATGGGTGTTTTGTCTACATGTTTGTAAGTGCACTGTGTGTGTGCATGGAGCCCAGGGAGGTCAGAAGAGGGAGAAGTTAGTTAGCCAGCATGTGGGTGCTGGGGACTATTATGGGTCCTTCACAAGAGCAGCCATCTCTCCAGCCCCCAGGGTGTGGGATGTTGCTGAACACAGCCCTGCTTAATCTTTGGCCCTCACAGAGGTGAAGTAAGTGTTGTGTTGCCCAAGGGCCCTTGAGGGCAGCCATGGTTGGATCTAAGTGCTCTGCTCTCCATGCCACATACCTGCCACCATGGCCGCCAGCCAGCCTTGTGCCCCGTACTGCCCGCACTGAAAGTTGCATGCCCAGGCCATTCAAAGTCAGCCTGAAATGTGTTTGAGTAACACCAAAGTGCTGGCACAGCTGCGTATTCTGTGAGCAGCACTGAGACTCTGAGGCAGGAGGATTTCAGGGTCCAGGCCCGTCGGGACTTCATGGTGAGTCCATCTCAGAATAACAGATCCTTAAGAAGCGGATGAGACTCGCATTCCCTGCTCTTGTGCCACTCACTCTCTTGAGGAGTTCCCTCTTTTTTTTCTAACAGCACTTAAAATTTTTATTTATATATTAAGTCAGGGTCTTGGAACTCATTCTGTAGACCAGGCTGTCCTCAAAGCCTCTGCCTCCTGAGTGCTGTGGTTAAAGGCATGCACCACCACACCAGCTGAGATTTTTTTTTTAACTTTATATTTGTTTATTTCAGTGTGCGTGCGTGTGTGTGTGTTTGTGTGTGTGTGTGCATGTACATGTGTGGTAAAAGGACAACTAGAGAGTCATTTCCCTCTCTCTACCAAGTGTGTTCTGGGGATTGAGCTTGGGTCCCCTGGCTTAGCAGCAGGTGTCTTGACCAGCTGAGCCATCCCCCACCCTTTACTGTGCTGTGGACCTGGCCATGCACTGACTCCCCTTGCTGGTCACCCACAGGAATTACCATGTCTTTTATTATCTGCTGCTGGGTGTTAGCGAGGAGGAGCGCCAGGAATTCCGGCTGAAGCAGCCTCAAGACTATTTCTACCTCAACCAGGTAAACAGTTCCAGCCACGGCGCCACCTCTGGCCCCAAGACTGTCTGCCACAGGGAGTTCAGGCCACCACCCTGGCCCTGCTGGGTCACCAGCCCAGCCTTGAGCACACACACAAAGGCTGCCATTCATTCGCAGCCCTGGCCCTCCTTCTGTCCAGCCTGGATTGCCCTGCTCACTGCCCTCCAGGCCGGAAGTGCCTGAGTGCCCACGCCTTTGTTTTTTTCAGCATAACTTGAATATTGAAGATGGAGAAGACCTCAAACATGACTTTGAAAGGCTCCAGCAGGCCATGGAGATGGTGGGCTTCCTACCTGCTACCAAGAAGCAGTAAGTGGACTGCTGAGCCTTGAGCTCTGACCTGCAGCCCTGTAGAAAGTAGGAGCTATTCCACACAGAGCTCAGGAGAGGGCTGTAGTCCAAACCAGTTAAAACTGGGCGTGATGGTGTGCACCTGCCATCCCCACACTGGAGAGACTGAGAGAGGAGGGTTGCATGTTCAAGGGCAGCCTTAGCTGCATAGTGAGACCTTAAATAAAAAAAGCAAAACAACAATCATTCCGCAGTAAAATGGTTGAAAGTTCAAGGCCAGCCTGGTCTCCATAAACAAGACCCTGTCTGTTAGCAAAAACAAACAAGCAAAAAAGTTAAACTAAGTTTGCGTAGTGGTATATATCTGCACCCTCAGTGCTTGGGAAGGCATCAGGTGAGGGTAGCCTGGACTACATAGCTTGAACTCATCTCTAAAACAAGCAGGGCTGGAGCTGGAGCAGGTGTGAGCTCTGGGCTCTGTCTACACTACTACCCGAGCCAAGTGTGATGTTTGTGATGTCTGTCTGGCAGCAGCACTCGGGAGTGGGGTGGGGTGAGATGGAGAGCACCCTTGTCCTGGCTGCACGAGACACTGCTACAGAAACAAGCAAGCGACACCGGCCACAGTAACCTCTCTCTCTGTCCCAGGATCTTTTCTGTCCTCTCAGCTATCCTGTACCTGGGCAATGTCACCTACAAAAAGAGAGCCACAGGCCGGGATGAAGGCCTGGAGGTTGGGCCCCCTGAGGTGTTGGATACCCTCTCCGAGCTCCTGAAGGTACCTTGTGTCTCCACCATCCTTCCTTGCACTTGCTTCCTGGCCACAGCCTCCATGGTCTCCTTCATTCACGGGCACATATCCACACACGTCAATGTAAACAAGTGAGACCATGGTTTCCTGGGCTGCTGCTCTTGCTCTGTGTGGCAGAGGCTTGTCTAGTTTCCCTAAACCCTGTAGCCCTCCAACCACACATAAACCTGATGTGCTAGCATGCCCTTGTCATCCCAGCACTTGGGAGGTAAAGGTAGGGAGATACGCAGTTCAGGGACGGCCTGGGCTGCATGAAACTGTCTCCAAAAAGCACAAATTGGGAGCTAAACATACTCAGAAGTTAAGGCTGTTCTTCCAAAGGACGTGGGTGTGAATCCCAGCACCTTCATGACCGTCTGTACCTCTAGTCCCAGGAGATCTGACAGCCTCTTCTGGTGTCCTCAGGCATCTGCACAGATTTTAGACAGAACACCCACACCCATATGCATAATTTTGGGGCTTTTGTTGTTTTTAAGACAGGTTTTCTCTTTGTAGTCTCAGCTGTCCTGGAACTTGCTCTGTAGACCAGGCGGCCCTTGAACATAATTTTTTTTTTTTTACAATTAAATTTAAAACATATAGTTTGGGGCTAGGTGTGGTACCATAGGCCTCTTGTCCTGGTCACTCAGAGATTGAGACAGGAGTCTCCAAATTTGAGACCTGCCTGAGAACCTCAGTGAGACCTCCCCTCCCCAATTCAAGAAAGTATGTGATGGGGGCTGGGGATGTGGGCCGTGATGGCTGCTTCCCTCACACACATGGAATCCCAGACCCCTCTCATTGCACCAAACACACCAAGCGCACATGTGCAGGCACAGCTAGTGATGGTTTGAAGTGGGAAGTCCAGGTTTCGCTGCAGGTGTCGTCTCTGCTGCTTCTCGCCTGGGGAGGTTTCTGGGAGCACTACTGGCACCTAGTGGCTGGAGGTGGAGATGCCCCTTGGAGCCTTCAGTGAAGAGCTTGAGCCCATAAGTTTGTTTCTTTTTTCCTTTTTCTTTTTTTTCTTTTCTTTCTTTCTTTTTTCTTTTCTTTTTATTTTTTTAACGCTGCTGGGGATGGAACTTCAGGGCCTGGAGCTGGCTAGATAAATCTTTAAACTTGTCTTGATGAGCCAGGCTTCCAGCTTACCTTCTGTTTTATTTTTTTAGATAGTGTCACTCTAGCTGACTTAGAACTTATCTCCGCCTGCCTCAGCCTCCTGAGGGCAGGAATTAAAAGCATGCGCTACCACACCTGGCCTTGTGGGTTTTTGCTTTCAAGTTTTATATTACATTTTTAGTTTTTATTTTAGTTACCTGTTTATTTTTGAGACAAGGTCTCAAAAATAGGTATGTGCTTATGCCAGGAGGAGGCCAGAAGAGAGCGCTAGGTGTGGGGAGGCCCTTCCTAGTCCAGCCTCTTTGGTCCATCCTGCCCTCCCCAGCTCTCCAGGGCTGGCCTCCAGATGCAGAAGGCCCAGCAAGTGCCTCACCTCCCGACCTTTCTTTCCCCACCCTGGAAATAGGTGAAACGGGAGACCCTGGTGGAAGTCCTGACCAAGAGAAAAGCAGTGACAGTCAATGACAAGCTCATCCTGCCGTACAGCCTGAGTGAGGTAGGACCGCAGCCCTCAGAACCAGGGCGCCTCTGCTGTGGCCAGACCACTTCCTGTGGCTCTGCTTCTCATGAGATCGTCTCAAATGTGCAACTGCTGCTGAGCCACAAAGTGCAGAGCCCATGTGGAAAATTCCTTCCTCTGCACACACGCTGGAGAACTTGGTGTAGGAGTTGGGTGCAGCATGAAGTTAGCAATAATGCCCCTCAGAACAGACCAGAAATAATAGTGGCTCACTTACCAGTCTAGTGGGCGTGGTCTCATGGCTCAAAATAGGGATGCTTCCTGTGGCTCACCTTGTCACTTGAAGGGAGTCTTTCCAAGCTCATGTCAACTGCCAGCATCTACTCTTTATTTTCTTATTGTCTAGAGACAGTTTTATTCCATATCCCAGGCAAGCCTTAAATTTAGAACACCCCAGCCTCCTCCAGGATGACGGCTGCATGCCACTGTTCCCTACTGTTCTACCTGTTAGGTAGAATTGTTCTTCATGAACCAGTCCAGGGCACTGGTTGATGGCTGAGTGACTGACAGGCAGATAGCATATAACACCAGGATCCACTGGATAACCAGATGAGGCCTCACCCAGATGAGATACAACCATCTCAAGATATATCAAGGCTGCATCACAAGTGCTCAAGAGTTTTTTTAAAGTATTGAGTTGTTAATTTCTGGAATTTTCCAACCATAGGTAGCTCCAGATATCTGAAAGTATAGATAAATGAGAAGTTTTGCATGGCTCAGAGCCAGAACTGGAGCCTAACATTCCCCTCTGTGGTTTCAGATGTTCAGTGGCCATGCAAGTCCAGCATGATTTGGGACAAATCTGGTCCCCAGTTGGTTTTGTAAATAAAGTTTTATTAACAAAGCCATGCTCATTCATTTACATCTTGTTCGGTGCTGCTCTGGCTGCAGTTGCAGTGCTCAGTACTGCAATAGAGCCCCCCAGGCCCCAGAACCTGAAAATATAAAGCCCTTGCCTTCTTCTGGAAAGAGGTGACTGGTCTGTGTGCTTGAGGTGGCCTTTCTGTGACCCTCAGATCATAGGTCTCTTTGCAGTCCTCTCAGTTTGCTGGTGTACTCTTCCTAGTACAGTTCTCTTAGCTCCTTACATCTCAAGAGCAATGCGACTTACAAGTTGAATTTGGATTGCACCAGGAAAGGACCTGATAACAGTGTGTGGGACGCTCCCAATGGGAACCCTGCCCAGGGGAATCAGCTTACATTGCCAGTAGGCAGTATGGACAGTTTGAGCCTTTGTTGACCAAGGCACCCCTGACATGGCTGTGTGAGTGAGTACCCCAGCAGAGGCAGCATTTTGTGTGATAACATTGCTGTGACATCCAGGAAAGTCAGAACCAGAGGGACATACTCAGCAGCTAAGGCAGCTGACCACATCCATTGGGAGGAGGAAAGAATAGACACTCCTCACAGTGCTCCCTTGCCTGCTCCATGGCTATTCCACAGTTGTGCAGGTGGCATGAGGTCTCACACCTCAGCTGGCTAGCCAGACTGTACACCCATGCCCTCATGAGCCTAACTCTGAGCCTAAACAACAGGTGTGACCCAGTGATCAGTGTAGGAGCAGGTAGACCTCAACACAAGGAAGGTAAAAACCCTGGTTGAGGGCCAGGGGATGGTTCAGTCAGAAAATGCCTATGCATGTGTTGTCTCTAAATTCAGATCTTTGGTATACCTACAAAAGCTAACTGTGCTGATACCCATCTGCAACCAAACCAGTTGTTTAATATTGTTCTGTCCTTGGCTACACGACAAGTTCAAGGCCAGCCTGGGATACGTAGACTTTGTTGATGAAACTAAAACAAAATTAGATTGGTTCCCTGAATTTCAGTACCATGGCCTGCACCTGGCAAGGTTGACCCACCCCAAGTGAGACACCCCTCTGCCCACAGGCCATAACTGCTCGGGACTCCATGGCCAAGTCTCTGTACAGTGCCCTGTTTGACTGGATTGTGTTGAGGATCAACCACGCCCTCCTCAACAAGAAGGACATGGAAGAGGCCGTTTCTGTGAGTACACAGGCCCTGAACTGGCCAAGCACAGACCCCATCCTTGGGATGAACCATGGAGGCTGGGAACCTGTAGGGTCTCTGCAAACATAGGCCCGGCAGAGGACCCTGTCTACAGGAACCCAGGCATCTGCACTTGGTGTCTTCATGCAGGCACTAGAACAGCACAATGTGGTGGGCCAGCCTTTGTCCCAGCCCACCCAGCATGTAGGCCCCAGACCCTGGGTTCCACCCCAACGCTTACTGCATATGTGGGGGTTCCATCAATAAGTAGTAATGGTCCTGTTTGCAAAAATGATGGGTGCCAAGCTGGTGGCAGCTGTGCCCAGCTGACATCAGGACCACACATCCCTGCTCATGCAGCAAGCTCAGCTTCCCCAGGAGGTCCTGGCTGTAACTACACCTTGTCTCCCCAGTGCTTGTCCATCGGTGTCCTAGACATCTTCGGGTTTGAGGACTTTGAACGGAACAGCTTTGAGCAGTTCTGCATCAACTATGCCAACGAGCAGCTGCAGTATTACTTCACCCAGCACATCTTCAAGCTGGAGCAGGTGAGACCTGTACACCTACTCCCTACCCCAATCCAAGCACCCTGAAGGCCTAGCAGTGCCCTTCAGTACCAGCGGTGCATGGGGCTTCAGACCACAGGTTCCCCAGTCTCCAGTGCTCTGTCCCTGTACTCAATGGCAAACTCAGCCCAGCCCTCCTAGAATCTTTCAACCCTTCTGGATGTTAGATGCCACTGCAGCAAGGCAGTGGGGGTGCACATTCTGTCATACCAATCTGTGTGTCCCCTAAAGGTGTTCAAAGCATGACCTCTGTGTCTTTTCCTTTCACCATGGCAACCTCTCTGAGGAGGCAGGACACATAGGTATGGACAGGCAGCCATATGCACATTCTGCAGCCGTATCTCAGTTGTCTGAGGTTCCATCCCAGTTACACAACTAAGTGTAGTTAGTTACCTCCTTACCCCCACATTCCCACAGACCCTGGAAACCTCCTTCTTGCTTTCCCTTTCTGTAAACTGGTGACCCTCCAGCCCTTGGCCAGTGGAGTTATGCAGTATTTGCCTTTCCACTGCTGGGTTGTTTAACTTAGGAGAATGGCTCCATTTTCATCCCTGCTCAAGTGTCAGAATTGCACGGCATTGCTGTTAAGGCTGAGTGATATTTCATCTCATGGCCAGGTTGTGTTGAATTTATCCAGTCACCTGGCCCTGTGGCTGCGGTATTTTGTCATGTAAACACACATGTACAAGTCCTCTTGGACTTGCACTTTCAGTTCTCTTGAGTCGCACTGAGGGGGAAATTGCTGGAGCCCCTCTGAACTGTCCACTGTGACAGGGAACCATCTCTCTGTTGTCCCTGAAGCCTGAGGGGATCAGTGGGACTAGTTCCTGTGAGTGAGCGACCAGCAGGGGAGTCAGTGCAGGGCTTGTAAGTCGTATAGATTCAGGAGAACTGGGCCTTTGCCTAGAATCCCCCACTGAGGGGCTGAGGGTGTGGGCAAGTGGGTGGAGCCCCCGCTGAGCTTATACAAAGCCCTCCGTTCAACCCCACTGTGTGCAGGGAGCCCCCTTTCCAAACCCAAGGTGGTGCCCTCCTTAACCTTCCTCACCCTACAGGAGGAGTACCAGGGTGAGGGCATTGCGTGGCACAACATTGACTACACTGACAACGTGGGCTGTATCCACCTCATCAGCAAGAAGCCCACAGGCCTCTTCTACCTGTTGGACGAGGAGAGCAAGTAAGTGTCCCTGTCCTGGCTGTTGAGCCATTGCCAATGTAGGGGCCCAGTCAGGTTCCTTGGACTGCTCAGTTTCTCACATGCATTTGCCTAGTCCCTGGGCCTCCCTTTTGCCTAGTGTCTCTGCAGCATGTTCTGGAAACAGCAGGCATGTGACTTACCTGTGCTGGCTGAACACATCTTCACAGGAAGGCTCCTGTGTCCCCAGAGCAGGGCTGGGGCTTTGCAAAACCAGCAGTGTGTGTGCTGGGAAGGGTGAAAGGGGTCTCAGTCACCCAACTGCCCTTGCAGAAATCAGTTAGTTTTGGATTGGTTTCCATGGCTGTGCTGACCTCTCATGGTCCTGTAGACTACATGCCCCCAAATCAAGAAACCGTCAGAATCTTAGAGTCTCACCCCATGACAGTTTCCCCTAGAAACACCAGGAAAGGTTAAAGGAGCTTTTCCTGTCCATGGTGCTGTGCCTGTGGTGAGGCTGAAGGCTCTATTGGTGCAGCTCCTGCCTGGCATGCCCTAGACACCACAACAGCGTCATTCTAGCACTTGGGAGGAGGCAGGAGAATTAGGAATCCAAGGTCATTCTTAGGAGAAGGGGTAGGGTCCCAGAATCCCTTGCTTCAGATTCTGTGCCTCGGGCCAAATCCCCAGCCTGTGAAGCAGAGCTACCAGTGGAGAAAAGGACCAGGTGAGCACTGTGACAGGAGCCACAGGAGCTGGACTCTTGTCTGCAGCCACTGAGGAAAACCAGGCCCACAACCTACTGCTGCCAGCAGTTTCACTGGGTGCCCCCACCCTGTGTCACACTCTTTTAAAAAATATATTGTTGTTATTAGGTGTCAGTTGTATTGTTGTTGGGTGTCGGGTGTGTTATTGTCAGGTGGCGGGTGTGTTGATGGGTGGCGGGTGTGTTATTGTCAGGTGGCGGGTGTGTTGATGGGTGGCGGGTGTGTTGATGGGTGGCAGGTGTGTTATTGTCAGGTGGCAGGTGTGTTGTCAGGTGGCGGGTGTGTTGATGGGTGTCGGGTGTGTTATTGTCAGGTGGCGGGTGTGTTGATGGGTGGCGGGTGTGTTGATGGGTGTCGGGTGTGTTATTGGCAGGTGGCGGGTGTGTAGATGGGTGGCCGGTGTGCACTGTGCATGCAAAAGCCAAAAGACAACTTTGTTGTTTCTGTCCTTCAACCATGTGGTTCCTAGGGATGGAACTCCTGGCATCAGGCTTGGCCACAAGTATCCTCAGCTGCTGAACTGTCTTGCTGGTTCTGGTTTTAGCTTCCTGAAACAGCCATGTTAATATTTATTACTACAATTTTTTAAAATATTTTCTTTTTTTGGGTGCCCAAGGCAGTGAGTATCCCACCTCCCAGACCATCTTCCAAGCCCTGAATTACTGTGTCTCCCCTGCCAGAAAGCCCTCCATCCTCATCAAGCTGTGGAGCTCCAAAGCCAGGCATCTGGCACACACCTAGCATTGCCTTTGTTTACAGTGAGGCTGGGGCCAGCAGGGTGTGCCAAAACCCAGGGAGGCATTTCCCTCCCAAGTGGCAAAAATAGCCAGGTACAAGGAATCTCTTACTCCTCCATCTCCTCCCTCCCAGCAGAACAGAACCTTGCTTTATCTGTGAGGCAATGCTAGGGCCTCAGCTCCAGGGCACACATCCAGGTACACATGGATCCAGAACTAGAGGCCACTCCAGAGTGGGATCTGAGAAGCTAGCAGACCCATGCCTGGAGATTGATAGAGACAAGCAAACCTGATCTACAGTGGAGTGGGGAGCAGAAACAACCTTTTGGGGTACACAAGAATTGTACTCCTGGAACTCTGTTCTGTGTTAATCCTGTGATTCCCACACTTGCCACATGGGTGTTCAGTACATGCTGAGAAGCTGACAAGCTTCTAGGAGCAGCTAGGTATCTTGGTCAGTTAAGATGACAGCCAGCAAGCCTGAAGACTTGAGTTTATCCCCAGGGCCCTCTGGTGCACAGAGAGAACCAACTCTTTCAGGCTGTCTGCCTTCCAGAAATGCATGCGCATACTTGTGCACCATGCCAGTAAAGAGGCGCTAGCACTCACTCTGTCCTCTCCTTATCTATCCTCTGTCCACACTACCTGGCATCAGCCCCTCTCAACAGCTTGGTGTCTTTCCACTCTCCGCTTACTGTGGGTTCTTGGCTGAGTGTGTCCTCCCCTGTCTGCAGCTTCCCACATGCTACAAGTCACACCCTGCTGGCCAAGTTCAAGCAGCAGCATGAGGACAACAAGTACTTCCTGGGCACACCAGTCCTGGAGCCCGCCTTCATCATCCAGCACTTTGCAGGCAGAGTGAAGTATCAGATCAAGGTAGGTGTGGCCCCACGCCCACACTGCTCTCTTGGACCCTTTGCTGTTACTCAGTGGGGACAGCACATTCTCCAGGTGTCCCAAACCTCAATGCCAGTCAAGCCAGGGTATTGTCAGTCCTTTCCCATAATGCTCCTAGAGCATCCATGGGTTCCAAGGGCTGACTGACTGTTAAGGTTTATGGAGTGGATAACCCTGGCAGGCCCTACTGCAGATGGGAGCAGCAGTGGGAGACGGACAGAGTTTATTCAGTGGGTATTGGGAGGGCGTAAGGGTAAGGGGAGATGGGGGAAGAGAGAGACAGAGTTTATTCAGTGGGTATTGGGAGGGCGTAAGGGTAAGGGGAGATGGGGAAAGAGAAAGAGACAGAAAGGGAAGAGGAAGGGGGAAAGGAAGAGGCTCAAGATCAGCTTGTCTAGGTGAGAAGGGGGAGATTGGGAGTGGGTGGAGCTTTTCTTTTAAAGGGACAGGGTACCCAGGTGACAGGGCAGGCCAGAATAATTATAACATTCTCGTCATTTTCTTATAATAAGAAGGCAAAAGGCAAGGAGTTAGGTATGGCAGGTTAAGGAGATGAAGATGTCAAGTTCTCAAGACTGCTTTCTGCTAATTTGTGGGCATCAGAGTCTTGGGAGACCTGAGAAAGCTGGGATGCGGTTACGTCCTGGGGTAGCTGGTTGCTTCACTCCTGTCCAGGATTTGTGGTGTAGAACTGTCCAGTGCCTCTTGGACCTGGCAAGGTTTAATTTAGGAAGAAAAAATTTTTTTCTTTAGGTCCTGGTAATTGAGGAGGAGGAGGGGTGTCAGGACCAGGGAATTGAAAGAGGGGTATATCTGACCTGTTTAAGGTGAATCCTTCAGTTTGGCTCCCTGGAAACTCACAAGAATTCTTTGAGTTTGTGAAAACATTAAGTTTTAGATATATGCATTGTATAAACAGTAGTATATTTATGCCAAAATGACTGTGACAGATGTTTTTACACAATAAAAAGTATCTTTAGAAAATGACAAGGAGACTTTGAAATCCTGATCTTGCAGTATGGTAGTGGCAGCACTCTGCCCGTTAGATTAGTAGCTTATCAGAATGTTAAGACTCTGAATGGCAGCATAATGAGATAGAAATTTGATAACTTGCATTTGTCCTCGGACCTTTATAACTTGTAGGTACACACCTTAATAACTTGCATTTGTATACCTTAAAACACCTTTTAGTTTGAGTTTTGTATCTTAAAACATCTTTTATTTAAACATGGTAAGAAGTTATGCTGAAATCTGTTTTGTGAGGTTATCCTTTTTAAACTGGCAAAACCTCTCAGCCGTCAAGCTATATCAGAGATCTTTGAGAAGGATTAAGTTTTCCTTGGAGTTATGATTTTTAAAAAAATGACAGAGAACTTACTCTTGATAGAACCACTTCTCAAGACCCTCCATGGTCTTGGAGGGCAGGGTTTCAGGGCTGTATTTGCCTTTTGCTGTTAGCGTAGGGTCTGCTAGGCTTCAGAAGCTCCTGTGTGTTAGGAGTTTGTAAGAAGACCAGCCTACCTTGTCAACCTTGGCACCATCTTTGTTAGGGGCAACTGCCACCATTTTGTTTGAGCTTAAGAGAGGGAGGAGCCACGGACTTATAAGGTTCCTCCCCTAAGGTTCCTCCCTCCTGCAGTGGGTTCCCTACATGACCCACTTTAAGCCATCAACTATGCTTTCAAAATTTACTTTTATGCACCGCTACATATGGTGTGTTTGTGTGATGATCCACCCTGGCAGGGTCCGCTGAGGCATCTATTACACACAGAGACCCACCTCTGCAGTGCATCTGCCCTCCCCAACCTGCAAGGACTCTACTTTCCAGTTCACTGGAGGCATTAAAAATCTCACCTGTTTAAAAAAAAAAAAAGGCCAACTAACAAAGATGGTGCCAAGGTCACGTGGTGCAAAGCACGGAGGAACCGCAGGAACCGCGGGGATTAAACAGATAGAAATAACAAGAGAGACATATAGGACACATAGAACATACATTTAAAACAGTTACATCTGTGTGGCCACACCGTTCACACATGAAGTAGACAGGAAACTTTGAAGCACTGCCTCTGCAATGAGGAGAGCGGGGACCCACTCTCTGGCCTAGATGATGCAGTGGCAGAGTAGGAGTTAGTTTCGGCGTGGAGGCAGGGAATAGCCCACCCCAGGCAGGCTTAGCTCAGCAGAGGGAAAAACAGACAGGGAAGAGTTTAGCATGGCTGGATAGAAACGTTTCCATCTGCCTGTTCACTGACAGAAATTAGAACGCTCCCGCGTTGGGATCTGTTGTTAGGCGGCCATTTTAGGTTGTTATTTAAGGAGTACGTAGGCCATTTCCCAAAGTTGAGGAAGGGATGAGAGACAATATCCAATAGCACATTTATTTTAGGCATCCCTAAAATAATGCGAGGAACAAGCAGATTGATTCAAACCAGTCCAAGGACTGTCAGCACGGGGATTGGGGACCAAGGCTACTCTGAATGGGCCAAGACAAGGGACAACAGTCTGAGATGAGAAACGAGATCCCAGTCTTCAACCAGGGGGAATTAGCAGAGATAAATGTCAATGAGAGCTGACTTATCTTACCATTCAGTAGATGTTGTGCACAGTGATGAAACAGACAGGAAGTTGGAAAGTAGTCTAGATCCAGGATGCCCGCATCCCTCAGTCCGTGTGCCCGAGGGCAAGAGGAAACATGGAGAGAGCCTGGCTGAGTCATGCGCCAATGTTATGATTTCACTCTTACCTTACCAGGACTTCCGGGAGAAGAACATGGACTACATGCGGCCTGACATCGTAGCACTTCTGCGGGGCAGTGACAGTTCTTATGTGCGCCAGCTCATCGGCATGGACCCAGTAGCTGTGTTCCGCTGGGCTGTGCTGCGGGCTGCCATCAGGGCCATGGCTGTGCTGCGGGAGGCTGGGCGCTTGCGTGCAGAGAGAGCTGAGAAGGCAGCAGGTAGGAATTGAAGGGCTATCCTCCCTGGTGCCAATCCTGAGAGCAAGCAACATGATTGACAAACAGTTACAGCCCATTCTAAATCTAGGCATGGCTATTTGAGAGGCAGAGTCAGAAAATCATGATTTCAGGTCCAGTTTGAGAAAGTTAATGAGTCTATCTTCAGGACTAAAGAGGGTTGAGGTGCAGCTTAGCAGTAGCGCCCCTACCTAAAATCTCCCAGTGAGGGACTGGGGGCATGGCTCAGGGATGGGGTCCCTGCCTAGGATCTCCCAGTGAGGAGCTGGGAGCATGGCTCAGGAGTGGATCCCCTGCCTAGAATCCCCCAGTGATGGGCTGGGACATAGTTTGTGCTTGCATAGCATGTGCAAGGTCTTGGGTTCAATTCCCATTTCTTCAAATAAAAAAAAAATTGACTGCTTACTCCATAGAAGTAACAGCTTTTGTACCACAGGAGACACTGCCAAACAGTGTGCACTCTGTGTCTCTAGCAGGAATAAGTAGTCCTGGCACTCGAAGTCACACAGAAGAGCTGCCAAGAGGAGCCAACACTCCTTCGGAAAAACTGTATCGGTGAGCGAGACTTCAGTTTGTTCACCAGTAGCCCTGTGAGGTGTCATTGTTTACACGTCTGTGGAACACTCTACTATCTACCAGGGTTCTTGTGGCCCTGAGTAAGCTCTCAGGCAGCTGGACCCTTCTGTCCCCAGAAGGCAGGTCCTGGGACAGCATCTGCTCTGGGCAGGTCAGCACAGAGGATGCTTTTTGGTCCCCTTGCCTGGGGGATGGAGGCTGGGGCCTTTGCAGCTGCGGAGTGACACGCTGCTGAGGGAGTCTCCCAGTCTGCTGTAGAATGCTGGGCTCCTGAGCCTGAGGGAGGCCTGCATTCTGTCTCCAGGGCTGGGATGTGCAGGGATGGTTCTTCTCTGGTCCCAGTCTGGACCCCACACTACCTTCTGCTGAGTTTTCCCTTCTGAGTGGGAGGAGTTTGTGAGCCTGGACAGAGACCTAAGCCTTCCTTCCCCTTTGGCTCCAAAAGGGTGTAAAAGTGCATGTGAACGGGGTTGGGGGTATTGGCCTGTGCTTGCAGCTATTGGGAGACTGAGGCAGAAGAATTGCAAGACCAAGGCTAACCTGGGCTATAGAGCAAGACCGTGGTGACCATAAAAGGGTTGGGAGTATGCATCTGTGTTTCGGTACTTGCCTAACACAAATGAGTCTCTGGGTTCACTTCCCTGCACTGACCAAAAAAGTAGGGGCACTTGGAATGTGGCAGGTCAGCCATGCTTGACAGCTGTCCAGAAGGAGTTCAAGATCAGGAAGCGATGTCCCAGCAGTTTTAGAGCCAGGCAGACCCCATAAGGCTGGAAACTGTCGGCATGGGCAGGCATGGTGGTGCACATCTGTCAGCCTAGCTATGCCATAGTAGCCAGCAGAGGAGGGCTGAGAGTGAGTCCAGCCTGGGCTGCATAGACAGCCCTGAACCAAATCAGGAGTTAGCTTTTTGTCTACAGGGGCCGAGTAAAGGAAATGTGCCATCCCCATGGCTGTTTCTTTCCCTGTGTGTGGCCCCTGCCTAGTCGAGCTGTGTCAGGGCTGCATGTCCGCTGGGTTCACTGAGCTTCTCCCTTGCAGCTGTGCAGGGCTAGATTTCTCCTTTGACCGCTCTGAGGAGTTGGATGTTAACGCTTTCGAGGACATCATGGCTTTCTATGAGAGCAGGAAGTAAGTAGCAGCCAGGCCTTCGCACCCAAGACCAGGGAGGCACAGGCCAGGGCTGCCGTCTGGGAGTTCAGAGCAGTGTCCTTCCCCGGGGACACATTGGCACATTTGGCCAGGTCAGAGCACTGTGGAATTGGCAGAAGCCATGGCCGCTACTCTGAGCCCTCTAGACAGGAAGGCCATGTAAAGGAAGTAAAAGACCCATTAACCCTGTGTCACCCATGTTGTTTTGCTCTTGTGCCTCCCTGGAGAGCGAGGGAGCGGAGGTAAGTGTGGCATCTATTTGGGCACAAGGCATGGTGCATGTATCACAGTACGGGGCTGCACACAGGGGCTCCTTCAGGCCAACTTTCAGAGTCTAAACATGCTTTTAGAACAGCTGAAGGCTGTGAGATGGAGCCACAGACCTGCCCACATTGGTTTGCATGATAGAATCTACATGGTGGAGAGAGCCAACTCCCCCTCCCCCTGTGTGTGCACGTGCACACACACACACAAATACATAAGTAAATACACACACACACACACACACACACACCCTCAGACAGACAGACATACAAATATATAAGCAAATACTGAGCAACAAGTGAGATCCAGGACAAGACTCAGTGGCAGAGCAGTTGCCCAGTTTGCATGAGGCCTTGGACACCGTCCCAGCAAAAGTGTGGGCTGCAGAAGTAGTTCAGTGTTCTCAGAGGACCCAACTGCCAGCACTCCTAGGCCAGCTCACAGCCACCTGCAATTCCAGCACCAAGAAGTCTGACACCCTTTTCTGACCCTTGTGGACACTGCATTCATGTGCCAACTCTACTTGTATCTACATACATATGGACACAGTTAAAAATAAAACATTTTTTAAAAAGTTGACCCTCGTCGGGTAGGTTCTTAACCTTAGTTAATCCTGTCCCTGCAGTGGGGTCACCTGTGTCCTAAAGGGTGTTGGACACTGTCTCTAGCTGCCATTTGCCAGGTACCAAAAGTACCAAGCCCCAGGAATAGTCACATGTCCCCATGCATGTCTGGACATAGGTTGGTCCCTGGGGCTAGAAGGAGGCAGCCGAGAAGTATCAGGCAATGTGGGTCTCTTAAGGGCACCAGGGAGGTTCAAGCCTGGGCCATGCTCTGTAGACCCAACCTATTTTATACAAATTATACAGGCTCATAAATACAGGATCCCGCCTGGCTGGACAGCTCACAGGGAAGGGCACCTGCTGCCATTCCCAACGCTCTTGAGTTTGATCTTCAAGCCCTCACATGGCAGCTTGGAGCTGTCCTCTGACCTCCATAGGCTATGGCACATCCCCTAAGATGTAAAGAAAACCACTTTAAAAATAGAAGACCCTGGCATTCAAAAGATGAACCTACAGTTGAGAGCAATCACTGATGGACTAGAGCCCAGATCCCAGCACCCACATGGGCTACTTACAAATGCTTGATTCCCTCTGTCACACCCAGTACCCCCTCTGACCTCCAGAGTACCTTACACACAGAGAGACACACATGCACATACATGTGTACACACACATAAATAAAATACTTAAAAAAAAAAAAAGAACAAGGGAAGCTGGGCAAACAGATGCCGATTCTGTGAGTTCAAGGTCAGCCTGGTTTATGTATCAAGATCCAGGCTAGCCAGGGTCCTGTCATAAGCCCATGACCCCCTGAGCTCAGGGACAGTGGCCATTTCTGGCTCAGGCCCCTCCTTCTGGAAGGACACAGTGGTCATCCCTTGTGCACCACTTCCTCAGATGCATGTTTTGTCTCCTTGGCCTGGGGACACCCTGATGGGCATTGGAGACCCCAGGTGGCGGGCCATGCTCTAACTATTCTTCTTTCTGTCACCGGGTCCCCTTCTGGCCCTTAGCGATTTGCATAACCAAATCATCAAGAGCCTGAAAGGACTGCCATGGCAGGGCGAGGACCCGCGGAGGCTTCTCCAGTCCCTCAGTCGGCTCCAGAAGCCCCGCGCCTTCTTCCCGTGAGTCCCCCCAGCTCCTCCAAGTGCAGCAGCCATCTCCGCCACCTATCCCCCACCTGTCACCAGCCCAGCTGGCCTGCTCATCCTCCTCTCCCTACCCCACTACCGCCTCACAGTCCAGCTCTCAGCCAGCCATTGCTGACCAGCCTTAAAGTCCCTGGCAGCTCCTGTGAGGAGTCCCACTCTGACCCTGACCCTTTCTACCCTGGCCAGCTCGCAGAGCACAAGCTTCCCCTGCCTGGCCTTTGCCTGCTGTGACCTTGTTATGAAGCCCATGCAAGCAAGGAACATGTGAAGCCAGGGACCAGTTTATAAACCTGGGTTCCAACTCACCCCTGCCTACATTCCACTAAGTTCCCTTGGGGTTCAGCATTCCTCTGTAAAACGGGATGATAATTCTCAAACTCCTTTGTGCTGACCTATCAGGGTACCCACAGTCACCAGCCACAGACTGGTTGTGCCCATGAGGAGCCTGACTTTTTGGTTCTTCTTCCCAACTTCACCCCAGAGCCAGGGGCTCACCATGTCACCCAAGCTGGCCTCCAACCTCTGGGTTCAAGGATCCTCCTCCAAGTGGAGAGATTCTCAGCACTTCAGAATTTTTGCTGCTTTTACAGTGTACCAGAGTTCAGTTCCTTACACCCATCTTGGGTAACTCACCTGGAACTCCAGCTTGAGGATCCCCTCATCTAGCCTCCATGGGTACTGCACTTGTGTGTACACATACTTAAAAAGAAATCTTCAAAGAATCCTCCTGCCTCAGCTCTGGGAACAGCTGGGGCTCCAGGCATGTGCCACTATCCAAAGGCGATTTTTGCATAAGTTTCTCTGTTACTTTCTTTTAACCCAAATTAATTGAGATGCAGCTGAGGACTGGATGTGGCTCAGGGACGAGGCTGGGTGAGCATTCCCAGCTCTGAGACATGAGAGCACACAGCAGCTCCTGGCCATGTGCACAGTGATTAGGGTTCTTGTGTGCTCTAGCTTTTCCACGTCACACCCAGGCACTGTGGCACTTGCCCAAGCATATACTCAGCATAAAAGAGGCGGAGGCAGGAGGATTATGAGTTTGAGGCTAACCTGTCTCCATTGGGAAAAAAAAAAAGGATGATATTGCATGCTTTTATCCTAGCACTGGGATGGTGGAGGCAAAGGACCAAGCGTTCAGAGTTACCCTCAGCTGCATAGCAGGTACAGGCCAGCCTGGGCTACATGAAACTTGAGACTCTGTGTCTCGAAAAAAGATAAATTCCACTGTGTGACCACTGGAACTGATTGCCAGCTCCTGAACCATGGATTAGGCCTTCAAGTTTTCTTTCTACCATCAGCATCCTGGAGCTGGGGTGTAGCTCAGAGGAGGGACATCTCAGTATGAAGGCCCTGGGTTCTATACCCAGCATGGTAAACCAATAATAAATGCCCTTACCCGGCCATTGTTCTTTGCGGGGCAAGTCTGTCCCACCAGTGGAGAGTTGACATAGCAGAGTAGGGTCAGTCACTTGGTGTATCAGGGCCCTCAGTGCTGTGTGCATGGCTACCTGGTTCACTTTATCACTGCTGCATATAGATCCTGGAATCTCCAGCACGTTCTGCACACTGAGCTGTGACAGGTCTGCAGTGTGGAAGGCAGGAGCTCTCGGGTGTCTGGGGAGTCGGTGGCAACCTTGCTGCACTTGTCCTCTCTCTGTCTCTCTGGATCTAACCCGCAAGGCGTGGCTTGCTGAACTAACACAATCCCCAGCCCTGTGTCCCTCACATTCACACCGTTTTTAATATTTTGACAGGAAGAGTAAAGGTATCAAACAAAAGCAGATCATTCCAAAGGTAAACCCGCACGGGCAGACGGCGACATCATACATGGCTTGAGAACACCTTTCTCAAGTCGTTCTGAGACAGGGAGGTGGGAGAGAAACACTGAACTTTTGGTACCTCTTTCATTCCTCCTTCTCACTCCTCCAGCTGACTCTATACAAAGCTGTATCACCTGAGAGTGTCACGCAGGGTGGAACTCCTGCCTAGGATCATCCAGTGAGGGGCTGGGGGTATGGCTCAGAGGTAGAGCCCTGTCTAGGACCCCGAAGTGAGGGGTGGGGGCGTGGCTTAGGGTGGAGCCCCTTCCTAGAATCCCCAGTGTGGGGCTGGGATGCAAACCCCTGCTGAGCCTTTATCATCCTCTGGGTTCCCAGCAGAGAAATCAGATTCTTCTCCCCATGGTGACCTGGCTTTCAGTTGTCTTGATGTTTCATCAGAGTAGGACCTGCAATGGGATGTTTGCCCAGGAGGAGCTGAGGTCACTCTCAGGAAAGAAAGCCAGACTCCATCTTAAATCTGCCCCTCTAGTGATCCAACTGCTCCCCTGAAAGGTCCTTCTCGCCCCAGAGCTGGTACTTCCCACAAGCCATTGGGCTAATCCTTACCCAGCATGAGTCAGGTGCTGCCTGTGAGACTCCTCTGCAGGACAGGGTAGGCCAGAGCCCTGCAAACTCTCCCCTCAGTGCTTACAGTGGAAAGTTCCTAGGACCCCTGGTTACCAATGGAATGCAGGCAACCTTCTGCATTCAGAGCCCAGGCTCATTCTGCCACAGGCTTTGAGCCTTCTCTGGGGACTTAGAGGCCTGACCATGACCGCACTGTGCATGCCACTGTGCTGTGCTGAATAAGGACAAGGCGAGAGTCTGTGACTGAGTGTAAAGCACACACACTTGTCCCACACCCTGCACTACAGTCGTGAAGAGAAAATAGGAGGTGTGGGGGTTTTGTTGTTTTTTGTTTTTTAATACGGTTAGTAGTTCTTGTCAAATTGTACAGAGGAGTAGCTGCTGGGATTCTGGATTGTTCTTAAGCATTCTGAGACATGTCCATGCATATAGCGAGGTGTCAGAATGGTGCTGTCTCACTATGGAGTGTATTCCTTTTTCACCTTAGACTCATAGCTAGAAAGTAATCTGATACAGCATCACTAGTAGTTGCGTGTGCATGTTTGTGTTTGCAAGTCTGACCACTTGAGTTCAGTCCCCAGGACTCACATGATGGAAAGAGGAACTGACTCCTGCAAGTTGTTCTCTGACCTCCACACGTGCACATAAAATACATTTTTTAAAAAATAACTTGTTTTGTTTTTTTAAGTATAGGATTGGCTATGTATAGTGACACATGCCTGTCATTCCTCTAGGGGAACTGAGTTGCAGGCGAGGCTACAGAGCAGAATTCTGTCCCCATAAATGAAAAGTCCAATCCAGGTGTAGTGATGTGTGCCAGTTCTCAGAGCAGCTGGGACGTTGGACGCAGGGATAAGGAATTTAAGGCCAGCCTGGGCTACTTGAGCATTTTAAAGGGGAAAAAATCACCACAGACTTGAAAGCATGTTGGTTTCAGTGTGGTGTGCTGGACCAGTGCATTCAGTCACAGGCGAGGAATCCTCATGTCCTGGGAGCCATATGGCTTCTGATATTCACAGACCTCTGTCTAAACAGGCCCCTAGCCCTACCACAGCCTGAGGAAACATGATCCTCCTGTCTGTCACCAGTTCATGCTGTCATTTGAGGTCTGATGGCTTTGAATTCATGAAACTCCTGGCAAAGGCAGGAAGGACTTGAGTCGTGGCCCCTGTCCTGAGGGTGAGGGAGGTCGGGAGGAGAGGGTGTGCTCACCCAGGGAGCCAGTGCCGCCTTTAGGCTATGGCAAGTAGGCCGCCTTATGTGTCTGTCATAGAACCTACTGGACTCCAAGTCCCTAAGGCTTATCATCGGCATGACGCTGCATGACCGCACCACCAAGTCGCTGCTGCACCTTCACAAGAAGAAGAAGCCACCCAGCATCAGTGCGCAGTTCCAGGTGGGGGCAGCCTCTATCCCACGCCTCGTAATATGCTTATAGGTGTCTGGTGCTACTCAGGTGCCCTAGGTACAAAATCACCCCTGTGTGAAAGCCACTGAGATTCAAAGGAGAGCGTTAGCAAGTCAGTCACTGTGGCTGTTGAGGCATGTTCTGAGGTCATAATCCTTTTCCCCTGGCTTCCAGGAAGCTGAGAGATATTACTTTGTTGTTTGTTTATTGGTCCAGGATCTCGTGTCCTCCAAGTTGTCCTCAGATAGTCAACAATGTTCCCTCCTGAGTCTCCCCAGGTGTATGCTAAATTATTTTTATTGTGATCCTGGGATGTAGCCTGGGACATCTCCACAGATCTGTAAGGCTGAGGATGTAGCTTAGGGGTAAGTGCTTGCCTGGCATGTGCAAGAACTGAGTTCAGCCCCAGCCCTGCAGAAACAGAAAAGGAAAGGAAAGGGAGATGGCAGTCACTTCCATGCTCCCCTCCAAGGTGACTCATCTGCTCCATCTCTGCAAAAACAGCAGCCGTGTGGCCCCCAAAAGTCTTGGATCAACCATAGGGATCCTCACAGCTGAGGCAGCAAGCAGAGCCTTTGGATGGCTCCCTTGCATATATGACCCACAGTAGCCCAGACATGTCCCTCCACATAGCAGTGCTGTGCTCTCCTCTCCGCTGAGCTCTGCACCTGGTCAGCAGCTCTATCTGCATTCCCTCTTCCTGCAGACATCTCTTAACAAGCTGTTGGAGGCGCTGGGCAAGGCCGAGCCCTTCTTCATCCGCTGCATTCGCTCCAATGCCGAGAAGGTAAGTGGGGACCACAGAATATTGGGGGCAGGCCTTGACCACCAAGGTGGGGCTAAAATAGCCACAAGCAGGAACTGGAACTGACACTCAGTGGGTAGAGCACTTGTTCAGCAAGAAGCCCCGTTAGCCTGCCATCCCATCACTGAGGATGTGGAGGCTGGAGAATCCAGAGTTGAAGATCTCCTTGGCTAAATAGAGTATACGGTGCCCTGGGCTACATGAGACCTTGTCTCAGAAAAGAAAAGAAGAAAACAGATTGGGGCAGAAAAAAATTTAACCTTTAGGAGTGGTCAGCTTCTGAGCTGGGACACAGGGTGAAGTGGCGGGGAGGATGGGACATGGACGACATGACAGTACACATTGCGTCCCACAGAGCCCCTGAGCACTTCATGCCTTTGCAGAAGGAACTCTGCTTCGATGACGAGCTGGTCCTGCAGCAGCTGCGCTACACGGGCATGCTGGAGACTGTGCGCATCCGGCGCTCCGGCTACAGTGCCAAGTATACTTTCCAGGTAGGCTGCCCACACCTGCTCCCTCCGCCCTGCAGGGGTGGTCACTGCAGCAGACCTGGCTTTTGCGACCAAACCTGGAAGTATCTGAACTGAATGAACTGGAAGTCTCATTCAGGTTCCTTGACTGAGCATATTCTAGCCTGGTGTTTTGACGTGTCTTGAGTTTATTTGTTCACACTTATTTTGTATTTTGTATATGACATAAACTCATTATAGCACATTTATGGAGGTCAAAGGACTTGAGCAGGAGTTGGCTCTCTCCTCCCACCGTGTGGGTCCTAGATCTTGATCTCAGGTTGTCAACCTTGGCTACCAGCTCCTTACCTGATGAACCTTACCACTTCACAAGCCCTAGTGACAGCAATTGTAACACTGTTGTGAGTACTCCATGGTGCCCAGGAACAGGCTGGACCCTTCCTTTGCCTCCATTTAGTTAAAACACATGGATATGACATCCCGAATCTTTCATCTCAGCTTTCAAAAAAGGCAGGAGGCTTGCTGTGACTTCCAGGCCAGCCTGGGCTGCAGAAAGAGACTATCAAAACAAAACAAAAAGACACAGTGGCTGAGGGTGTGGGTCAGTGGATGAGTGCCCCAGGTTCTAGCCACGGACATCCCTGCAATGTGCCAGGGCAGTGCCACTTCCACCACTAAAATCCCCTTCTCAGTGGCTGGGAGATGCCTTAGTGGGTAAGTGCTAAAGTACAGAGGCCCCAGCCCTGATGAAACCCTGGCCTACCTGCATGTCCAGCCTCAGAAAGTCAAGACAGGGTCCCAGAGTAAGCTAATTATTGAGACTCTCCGGGTCTGTGAGCTCTGGTTTGGCTAAGTGACCCTGCCTCAAAGAATAAGGTGGAAACGCCAAGGAGGATGACTCCCAACAAGTCTCCAGCCTCTACTCGCACTTGGTTGCATATACACATGCATGCACACACATGCAAAAACATGATACACACATGGAAATGGAAAAAAGCAATAATAAAATATCCTGCCCTGTGTCACCATTGGCATGAGACCAGCTTGAGCTCTGTCATAGCCACTTTTCTGTCGCTGTGATAAACCAAGCCAGCATGTAAAAAGAGTGTTGAACTGGGCTTAGGGCCAGAGGGTTATTAGTCTGTGCTGGTAAGTGAACATGTGTCATCAGGAGTGGCAGAGAGCACACTGGGAGGCCACAGAGGCCAGCCCCATGGCATACTTCTTCCAATAAGGCCATACCTCCTAATCCTTCCCAAACAGTTCCTTCAACTGGGTCCAACTATTCAATCATATTTGTCCCCACTGTCACACCAAGTCTTCTGTAGTCACTCATACATAACTTCAGGGAATAATAAGCTCAGGAAAAAACTTTGAGAGCTGGAGGAGTGACTCAGCAGGAGGAGCAGAGGTTGGGCTTGCAGAGGGCCCGACTTGGGATCCAGACACCCACAGACAGAGCCTCGGAATCATCTGTGACACCGCTCCGGGGATCTGGCGCTCTCTGCTGCCCTCCGTGAGCACTGCACATACACATAATAAAAGATAAGTCCTCAACAGAAAGAAAACCAAGTTTGAGCTTCAGGAAATAAGTTTGGAGGTGATGTCCAGCTGTGCCCAACTCGCATGGCACAGGCCCCAGGACTTGTAGCACCAACACCAAGAGAGGGAACCTGGCCCTGCTCATGAAGTAACTGCAGCTGCCAACTATGCTTAAATTGTCCTTCCCTACCCGTGCCAGGACTTCACGGAGCAGTTCCAGGTACTCCTGCCCAAGGATGTCCAGCCCTGCAGGGAGGCCATTGCTACCCTGCTGGGGAAGCTACAGGTGGATGGCCGGAACTACCAGATCGGGAAGACGAAGGTGAGTACTGCCACACTTGCAGCTGCCATTCCACACCCACTCCACTCACGCATGAACTCACACTTCCCTCAGTACCCCACGCTGCTCTGAAGGGTCTGGGCTCTGCAGCAAAGTGCTCTCTGTCACAAGGACGGAGCACCTGAGGCTGGATGCTTAGCTCAGAGGTCTCTGATACTCCCTGTTCTGGGAGCTGGAGAGCCAGGCAGCACTTCCTCCTTAGCTCCAGTTAACATTCAAAGATGAGGACACCTGGGAAGGATCACATGACAAGACAGGAAGCAGGGAGGACAGGACTCAGGCCAGCTCTTCCAGACCCACACAGTCTATATAGAGGGCCAGCAAGTCCCATGAGAAGCACATTTAATCTCTTCAACGGGCACCGGTGGAGACACCTCTTTCCAGTGGGACCCACGTCCTGAAGGTCCCTCACCTCAGGGTTACCACACTGACTGAAGCTTCCAAACAAAATGTTAAGGAATGAGGCTCATACAGACCATAGGTCAGCATGAGGCTACTTCCTTTCTTATGACTTCCCTTCCAAACACCATCTTGAGTCTCAGAGTGAGCTGGTGGCTGCTGTTGGCATCACTCGGCTGCTCTTGCTGCACAGTTGCACTCAGGCCCTGACAGTCCAGTTCCAGTCCCAGATGGGTTACCTGGGGACCCAGCAGTTCCATACTAGGGTAGTGCCCAAGAGAGCTGAAACCAGATGTTCCCAGAAACACACACACCATGTTTAGACTAGTCACAGCCCTCAGTGTGCACAGTCCAAGTGCCCATCAGACTGGGTGAGCAGACAGTGGCCTGTCCACAAAAAGGAACAGAACTCTAACATACTGTGTCCTGAACTAGGAGACTAAGTTGAGTGGTAGAAACCATACATAAAAGGCTGTTTGCTGTGTGTCCCACTGACATGAAATGTAAGAACTGGCACGTGCCCATCATCCTAGTGTTTGGATGGTTGAGACAAAATTGTGAGCTCCTGTCCAGCCTGGGTTCCAATAGTAGGACCTTGTCCCAAAAAAAGAAAAGAAAGAAAGGGCAGTGAGATGGCTCCGTTGGGAGATGGCACAGTTCGTGCACACTCGCCATTCAAGGGTGAGGACCTGAGTTGGACTCCCAGCCCTCACTGAGAACTGGCTGGGTAGCTCATTCCCGTAATCCCCACAATGGTGGGACAGAGCCAGGAGCCAGGTCAGTGGCCTTCAGGTTCAGTGAGAAACCCTGTCTCAAAACATAAGGTGTGGAAGTAGCCTGATGTTGGCCTGTGTCCTGTGTACACACAGTGCTGAGTGCTGTGCTACGTGAATTCTGCTTCCACACACTATAGTCTCTAACCTGCTGGTGAGCACACCTAAGTAGTCAGGAAGATGAGGGGTGCAAAGCCTTGGCTACATGGTAAATTTGTGGCCAACTTGGGCTACACAAGAGCCTGTTTAGCAAAAACAGCATAGTCTCAGGTCACTAAAGCCACAGCTGTCACTCCTGACTTGGGTGATTGCATTACCCCTCCTGCACAGGCTCTGCAGGGCTCTGCAGGTGACCTACCCCTACCTCTGCCCACAGGTCTTTCTGAAGGAAACAGAACGACAGGCCCTGCAGGAGAGGTTGCATGGCGAGGTCCTGCGTAGGATCCTGCTGCTGCAGAGCTGGTTCCGTATGGTGCTGGAACGCAGGCACTTCCTGCAGATGAAGCATGCTGCCCTGGCCATCCAGGCCTGCTGGCGCTCATACCGTGTACGCCGTGCACTGGAGAGAATGCAGGCAGCTGTATACCTGCAGGCCGCTTGGAGGGGCTACCTGCAGCGTCGGGCCTACCACCGACAGAGGAATAGTATCATCCTCCTACAGAGTCTCTGTCGTGGACACCTGCAGCGCAGGAGGTAAGTGGAACAGGAATTCCTACCCAGGAGCACTAGCACCCAGCCTCAGGGTAGAACTGGGGACCTCAGGCAGGGTGCAGGGAGATGGGGAAGGCCTGACTACAAACAAGCCATTGCAGGCACAAGAGGGAGAATTCTGGCTGCTTCCTCCATGTGCCATCCAGAACAGGTGATTCAGGCCTGGTGGAGGGGCTGCTTACACCAACTCGAAATACCTCTCTTCCACTACTCCCATCCCGAGCATCCAGTCCTGCTGGTTGGGAGACCACCCCCAGTGGACGTTGGCTGGGTCTCTGCAGGTGGGGCCTAGTGGACCTCAGCCTTCTGCGCTTCAGAAGTCACACAGATGTCCACTCAGACACAATGTCACACTTTCCTTCCCATTAGCTTCCGCCAGATGATGTCAGAGAAGCAGAAGGCAGAGGAACAAGCCAAGGAAGCTGCAGCAGAGACATCAGAGGTTGAGCCAGGCCCTGCAACCACAACAGAACAGCTGTCTGAGCAGCCTGTTGTGGAGCAGACCGAGGACCTTGAGAGTCTGGGTGTACAGGCTGAAACCTGGATGAATGACAGGTCCCCAGCTGGCACGTCCTCACCTAAGAAGGAGGCTCCCAGTCTGGAGAAGGGCGCCCCAATGCAAAAAACGGAGCCAGCAGAAAATCACGAGAAAGTCCCCAGCAGCCGGGAGAAGCGAGAGTCGCGGCGGCAACGAGGATTGGAGCATGTTGAGCTACAGAACAAACACATCCAGTCCTGCAAGGAGGAGAGTAGCACCCTCAGAGAACCTTCTATGAGGGCCAGTCTGGAAACAGGGGAGAGCTTCCCTGAGGACACAAAGGGATACAGGGAAGATGGACCACCCTTGGGGGCGTGGACTGAGGCCACAGCCCACTCTCCTCCAAAGCAGGTGCAGGTTGTGGAAGCCCCACCTGGAAGCCCCAGTCTCAGTCCCATACAGCGGCCCACTAGCCTGGCCCTAGACAATAGGGTCACCCCAGTGGTCCCCATCAGCACTCCCGAATCCCCCAAGGATAAGGCCAAGGGTGGGAATAGCCCCAAGGTTCAGGACAAGCCAGAGAGTCCCAGTGGCTCCACCCAGATCCAGCGGTACCAACACCCGGACACAGAACGGCTGGCCACTGCCGTGGAGATATGGCGAGGCAAGAAGCTGATAGCCGCAGGTGGTACCAGTGCCATGCTGAGCCAATCCCTGGACCTGAGTGAGAAGCACCGGGCTGTAGGGGCAGCCCTGACTTCTACAGAGTAAGCCTGCCCGCTATGCAGGACTGAGGGTACCTGGGTGGACAGCAGCAGCTCAGAGCTCCAATGCCTTAAACGTGTGGCCATGCTTGTCAGGCAGGGTCAGTAGAATGAAAAGCAAGGGGTAGAAGCAGACCAGCATTCAGGCTAGAGTAAGGTTTGACAAGGAGCTCACTGAGCATGTGTCAGGTCCTGGCCATCCCAAGCACTGCAAAGGTAATGAACATTGGCCAGACAGTCTCTAACAGGACTGGCTGTAGAAGCCAGGCCCCGTGGGTCTTCCTTTACTCCATGATCCCTGGGTCTCAGTTTCTCTTTCTGTGACGAGCTCACAGAATTTCACCCATGGCTTAAAGGAGAAGAGGTACCTAAGGGACCACATTTCTAGCCTCTGGGACCCATGCTGGACTGAAGAAAGGGAGTGTGGAGTTGGAGACAGGCCACCTATGCAGAACTTCTTGGCTGTGGTACTGCTGAATTGAGGCCCAGAGTTAACTGGGGACACCCTGTATCGAATGTTGAATGTTATCACTGGCCCCTCCCACCACATGCCAATAGCCTGGCAGACCATTGGTAGGTGGGTGGGGGGTAGATGGGTAGATGAGTTTGACAGGTGAGTAGGTAAACAGATGATGAATCAAATAGAAGAATGGATTAGTGTGTAGGTAGGTGTTGGAAGGATAGTTGAATGGAAAAACAGATTGACTGGTAAATGGATTATGAGATGGCTAGGTCCTTAGGTGATGGATGGAAGGTGAATTCATAAACAGATTGATGGGTGGGAGGATGAATGGAACCAGGGATAGATGGAAGGAATGGTGGATAGCTGTCCTCTCTGTCTGCTCTGTGAATGTTTGCTGGGAAGGGCAAGGAAACCCCACCCAAGTGAAAGCCACTGCACTGGGACCCTCTGCATGGTGCCTTTCGGTAACACTACTGTCTGCGGTCTCACAGGGAGAGGCGCATCTCCTCCTCCACCAGTGACGTCTGCAAGCTGTCTCCGGTCAAGGTACGGGTCAAGCTGCAGCACACCAATACACACACACACACACACACTGCTTTGCTCAGCTTGATAGTGCATACCTGTCATTGTGATGCTCAAGAGGCAGGGGCAGGAAGGTCTTATGTACATGCCAGCCTCAGCTACATGGGATGTTACAGAGCAGCCTGACAGCCTTCCTCTAAAGGTGAAACGAGGGGCTGGTGGGATGTGTCTGTGGCTAAGAGCACTTGCTGTTCCTGCAGGAGAGCCAAGTTGTGCTCCCAGCCTGTGTCAGGCCCACTACCTTCTGTAACTCCATTTCCAGGGGACCTACCTCTGACCTCTGTGAGCACCCGCATATGTGTGTACATTCCTACACACACAGCTAGGACCACACAGAAACCCTGTCTTGAAAACATATAAGATAAATATATGATATATATTTGATATATATATATATATCAAATATAAGATAAAATCTTTTTTTTTTTTTTTTTTTTTTTGGTTTTTTGAGACAGGGTTTCTCTGTGGCTTTGGAGCCTGTCCTGGAACTAGCTCTTGTAGACCAGGATGGCCTCAAACTCACAGAGATCCTCCTGCCTCTGCCTCCCAAGTGCTGGGATTAAAGGCGTGTACCACCACGGCCCGGCTTAAGATAAAATCTTTAAAGATAGAAAACTCATAGTGGAGTTGGTTGGGGGGGCACAGGAAGGTTTGGCCCCAGCTATGGCGCTCACCCAGTCCTCTCCCTGCACCTATCGCTTTCAGACTCCAGCTGAAATCGATGGGGATCCGAGCACCAAGAAGCCAGCCATCCACAAGAAGAAGTCGGGAGATATGTCTGCTGGTCCTGATGCTGTCTTATCTCCAGGCTCCCAGGGTGACTCCAAGTAAGTGATCAGGGTACCCACCCACTAGAGATGCCCAGGGCCCTGCTGCAGTTCCCCTAAGCTGATTGCATTGATGAGGCACATTTGGGCTCAGCAGTTGTTTGAGGCACAGTTCCCAAGAGCCTTATTGAACACCTATCCATTGACCCTTTCCACTTAGCCCAGCTCAAGACCACCACAAGGACCAGGGTGGCCACATGCTTATAATGATGTCTCAGAAGGCCACAGCCAGGCCACGTCACCTGCCCTGATTGCACAGATGGCTGACAGGAGCTGACATTGTGTCTTTCTCTACTACTGTCTGTCTTAGTCACTGTTTCTACTGCAGTGAGGAAACACCATGACCAAGGCAACTCTTAAAAAGAAAGCATTTAATTTGAGCTGGCTTACAGTTTCGAACGGTTTGTCCATGATCATCATGGCAGCAAACATGGAGCTGGAGCAGTAGCTATGAGCAGGCAGAGAGACACTGGGCCCGGCCTGACTCCACCCCCAGTGACACATGTCCTCCAACAAGGCTTCCTAATCTTTCCCAAACAGTTCCACACCCTGGTGACTAACCATTCAAAATGAACTTGTGAGGCTTCTCTCTCATTCAAACCACCACACTTTAGGCAGGGTCTCTCATTGGACCTGGAGGTCATTAGGCTGATTGGCTAGCAGACTCCAAGAATCTGCCACCCCCACCCACAGCAGCGGGATTACACGTGTGCACCCCTGCGCCCAGCGATATGTGGTGCAGACACAGGCCCTCAGACTCGCACAGCAAGCACTTACCATTGAGCCACCTCCGAGCTTCCTCCATTTCTTCATCTATTTACTTCTTTATTCTGAGGCAGGGTTTATGTGGCTGGCCCTGGCTGTCTGGAACTCACTCTGTAGACCAGGCTGGCCTTGAACTCACAAGAGATCCACCTGCCTCTGCCTCCGCCTCCTGAGTTCTGAAATTTAAGGTGTGTACCACCATGCCAAGCCCTCCTTTTTTTTTTTTTTTTTTTTCCCCAGTGAAGTCAGAAACAGATCCTTTATAGGCGTAGTTTTACATAGCTATAACCCCAGCCCTGAGGAGGCTGAGGCAGGAGGGTGGTCACTGTCTGAAGCCAGCCTGGGCTATGAAGATACCATCTCAAAAACCCCTCCCTTACCTCTGTGACCACGACCATGCTGGGCCCTCAGACCTTGACAGCTTCCTGAAGGTGTGCTGCCCAGACAGCCTTGCTAGACTGCTCTAGAATGGTTCTTTCACAGAAGAGTCTGTGGGGCAGGAACACTTCTGCCCTAACCATAGCAAGTAATAGAAAAACATAGAATGGGGTGGGGGTGGGGCACACAGAGGCCTCTGCTGCCAGGTGTCAGAATCCAGGGGCTGTAACCAAGAGGAGTTGAATCTCACAAGAGGTCCAAAGTCAGATGAAACTGGGCTGTGCTCAGCCCAGAGGGGCTGCCCTTGGCCTGGATCTGGGGACTCCAGGCCTCCTTGCTCACAGTGGCTGATCCTGCCTTCACCTTTATGGAGCTCTCTCCAACCAGTGGCTTTTCTTAAATTGTTTTTGGTCTGTTACAGTTTTAGTGACGAAGCCTTGGGCTCCTCCACCTCTGAGCTACATCCCAGCCCTTCACTGGGGAATCCTAGACAGGGCTCCACCCCTGAGTCACACCCCCAGGCCCTTCTGTTTTGTTTTATAAGAATACTTACTATTGGATTTGTGTTGTGTTGGTTAATTCATATCTCATCCTATATTTCTTCAGCTGGTCACAAACACAAAGACCTTTCCCACACAAGATCCCAGTCAGAGTCTGAGGTAACTTTTTGGTGTGTAACCATTTGTCCCTACAGTGCCCAGCAGCCACTGTTAATGTCACCATTTCTCTGGCTTTCTTCACATACTGTGTCCATGAAAGCCATCAGGGGGCAAGAGCTCATTATTTTAAATTATTTTCATTTATATTGTGTGTGTGTGTGCACACGTGATGTGTATGGAGGTCAGAGAACAACTTGCTGGAGTCAGTCCCAGATACAAGTTGTCCTGCTTTGTGGCTCGCCGTTACCCGCTCACCAGCCCTTCATTGCATTCTTTTTATGACACTGGGGCAGGCTCAGTCCTGCACAGCATGCTCCTCAGCTCAGGCAGACAGATGCCATCTGTCTGACCATGCCTCATTCAGTACTCCACAATGAACCATTGTCTTTGTTAGGTGGCCTCCATTTTTTGTTTGAAATCGGTGATGAGAACATGGCTTCCTGTGGAGAGGGTCCAGTCTTATAACTTCTGCTTCTCAGGCCTTAAACTTCATGCAGAGCTGGGCATGGTAGTGTACATTTTAGTCCTAGCACTGAGGAGGCAGAGGCAGGCTGATCTACTTGAGTTTGAAGCCAGCCTGGCCTACAGAGCGAGTTCCAGGACAGTCAGAGCTGTACAGAGAAACCCTGTCTTAAAAAAAAACAAAACCAAGGGCTGGAGAAATGGCTCAGGTTAAGAGCTCTGGCTGCTCTTGCAGATGTCCTGAATTCAGTTCCCAGCAACCACATGGTAGCTGACAACCCTCTATAATGAGATCTGGTGCCCTCTTCTGGCCTGCAGGCATACATGGAGGCAGAATGTTGTATGCATAATAAGTAAATCTTTAAAAAAAGAAAAGAAAACATTCAGAGGAGAGGCATGGCACGTAACACACACACCCCAGCTGCTAAGGATGCAAAGGCCACCTTGGGCTGCCTATAAACCCTGTCTCAAAAGCAAAACAGCTGGGCATACTGACAAATGCCTTTAATCCTGGTGCCTGGGAGGGGTCTCTGCATTTGAGGCCAGCCTAGCCAACATAGACTGTCTCAAAGAAAGAAAAAGTGGGACTAGAGAGATGGCTTAGTGGTTAAGAGCACCTGCCCTGCTTCCAGAGGACACAAATTGAGTCCCCAGCACCATGTCTGGTGACTCACTGCCTCCTGTAGTTGTCACTGCAGAGGGATTGCACAACCTCCTCTGACCCGCAAAGGCACTGCACTCACAGTGTGTATACCCACAGATACACGCACACTTGTCTCCTGCAGATCTGCCTTTAAGCGGCTATTCCTGCACAAAACCAAGGATAAGAAATCTAGCCTGGAGGGCGTGGAGGAGATGGAAGGCAATGGAGGGCAGGTGGCACAGGAAGCCTCCACCAAGAAGAATCTAGAAGGTTGGTTCCCCATAACTTCCAGAATCAGTTGCCTGGCCATGCCCACACTGTCAGGTCCCAGTGGCAATATCTGAGCCCTGGGAGTGGACTTGGCCTGGGGATCATGGCCGTGGACCTAAGTGTGTACCTGGGCTCTCATTTCTAACCCTGCTTCTGACTGCCCTGTGTCCCTGCAGCACTTTCTTTTTTTTTTTAAATTATGAATTCTTTTTTTAATTGATTTTTATTGAGCTCTACATTTTTCTCTGCTCCCCTCCCTGTCTCTCCCTAATTATGAGTTCTTGGCCTTACCTTAGGCTTGTCCCACTAGCTCTTTTAACGTAATTTGACCAGTTTCTGATTATGTTTGCCTTGGGGCTTTTTACCTTTCGTTCATTCTGTATGTCCTATTCTCCTGCTTCCTCCATTCCTGTTTGACTGGCCCATGACATCTCCCTGGCATCTTTTTTTCTTCCTTCCCCCAAGCCTAAGTTCCTCCTCCTACTTACTTTCCCCTTGCAGCACTTTCTAGCCAGCAGTACCGCCATGCTGTGGGCGAGAAGCCCCTGAAAGGGAAAAAGAACCGAAACCGCAAGGTCGGCCAGATCACAGTGTCAGAGAAGTGGCGTGAGTCAGTGTTCCGCAAGATCACCAATGCCAATGAGCTCAAGTTTCTGGATGAGTTCCTGCTCAACAAGGTGAGCCGCCAGGATGCTAATTCGCCCAGGCTAGAGATGGCACAGTGAGGTGGCTGTTCATCCCTGGGGCCTGGGCTCTGCCCCCAGCTCAGGGGATTAAACAAAACAAAAGATTTCTGGGGACAATGAGCACAGGAGGTCCCTCTCCCTCTCCGCAGCACTCAGGTCTACAGAAAAAACACGGAGTAGGGCTGCTGAGGTGGCAGGTGAAGGTGCTTGCTGCCAAGCCTGATCGCCTGAGTTTGATGGTCCAGACCTACACAAAAGCAGTTCACACAGGTTGTTGTCCTCTAACCCCATACATGCTGTGACATGCATGTGTGTACACACACAAACTTCTTTAAATTAAAAAAAATGCGTATGAGTGTTTTGCCTGCAGGTGTGCTCACCACCTGCACAGTGTGTCCAGAGAGGCAAGAAGAAGGCATGAAATCCCCTGGAGCTTCTGTGTGTGCTAGGAATGGAGCCCAGATCCTCTGGGAGAGCATCCAGTGCTCTAAAGCAGTGAGCCATCTCCCCAACATCTAAAGTGCTTTTGTTTTTTTAAAGAAAATTCTAAATTCTAAATCTAAAGCCAGCTGGTCTCCTGCATAACCCATCATGTGTTCATGGGGGACAATTTGCCCATCTGTATTTTTCTCACTCCAAGTCAGTGTCTATGTTGCAAACATTAGTAAGCCTTGCTCCTGGATGTGTGGGGAAGCCAAACTCCACTCTGTTCTATCCCGAGAGCTCCAGGCAAAGGGCTGTGGAGTACTGATAGGAGTTCATGTTCAGAGTGTGTACTGGTTTCTGCTGCACAGTGCATGTCATCTTGCTGTTCCAGCTTGAAATCCACAGCTGCAGTTGCCACAGGCCTCGGGAAGCTGAGGCAGGAGGATTACAACTCCCAGGCTGGCCAAACTATTCCAAAAAAAAAAAAAATACTCTGAAGAATTAGTGTTTGGCTGAGTGGGACAGTGCGTGCCTCACCTTCCTGAGGCCCTTGGTTCCATCCAGGCATTGCGAAGCCCCACAAAACCCTGTCCTGTAGCCATCTTCAGATGCATGCATGATGCGTTTTGGGCTAGAATGACCATGTAGGACAGGAGCCCCACGCTGGGTCACTCCTGTGTTGATGACCTGTATCCAGCTCTCCTTAGCTACCTGTCTGACCCATGCTGAGTTTAGAGGTTTCTAGCTGCCTTGGGTTTCATGGCTGGCACTGAATAAATGTGAGCAGCCCTGACCACCCTCTCCCTGCAGGTGAACGACCTGCGCTCGCAGAAGACACCCATTGAGAGCTTGTTCATCGAGGCCACCGAGCGGTTCAGGAGCAACATTAAGACCATGTACTCTGTGCCTGTGCGTGAACCCCACCCCAGCTGCCCATACCTCACCTCCCCCAGTCCCACTCCACAACCCCTTTGCTAGGTCGTGGGGACACCTTGTCATGTTCCTACAGAACGGAAAGATCCATGTAGGCTACAAGGACCTAATGGAGAACTACCAGATTGTTGTCAACAACCTGGCTGCCGAGCGTGGGGAGAAGGACACCAACCTGGTCCTCAATGTCTTCCAGTCACTGCTGGATGAGTTCACCCGCAGCTACACCAAGACCGACTTTGAGCCTACTAAGGTAGGCAGCTTCACCCCGACAACCCCCATCCTGTCCTGGATCCTCCCTGTGCAATAGCTGGCTGTGTCTCCCCCATGTCTTCCTTGCCCAGCCCCTCCCATTTAGTCATACACATCTCTCCCCAGCCTAGCCCACCACCCTAGCAGGTCCTCATCCTCCAAGCCCTACCGGCTATGGCACCATCATCTCCCTGGTCAGCCTTGGCCCCGACGCTGCTCTCTTGAGCAGGCTGTGGGTTTTAGGGTGCCTTATGCTACTCCAGGTGGGTCATGGTGCTTCCAAGCTCCCCACCTCCTTTCTGAGGACAGGGATGTTCCTAGGGGACAGTTGGTCTGACTAGTCATCCCCACATGGGCTTCATATCTCTCTCTCTCTCTCTCTCTCAGCAGAGCAAAACCCAGAAGAAGAAGCGGAAACAGGAGCGTGCTGTGAGTAGCCGTGTGTGTGTGTGTGTGTGTGTGTGTGTGTGTGTGTG
>PVIU01018937.1:0-38622 GCA_004026605.1 Ondatra zibethicus
AGACAGGGTTTCTCTGTAGCTTTGGAGCCTGTCCTGGAACTAGCTCTTATAGACCAGGCTGACCTCAAACTCACAGAAATCTGCCTGTTTCTGCCTCCTGAGCGTTGGGATTAAAGGTGTGCGCCACAACCGGCTCATTGTTAATCTTAATAACTTCCTGTCACTGGAAGTTTTCCTGGACCATATGGAAACATGATTTTTTTTTAATTAAAAATTGTTCTAGAATTCCATGCATGAACAATCCACAGCATTTTCACTCTCCCGTTCCCGTTCCCATTTTTTCCTGTGTTTTGTAGGTGCTGCAGGACAAGCCTGCCATACTAATGTCTGTGGAGGGAACCTTTGTTCAGGTCAACTGCACCTACAGCACATCAGGCTTCAGTGAGCTGTCTTGGTACCAGCAACATGAAGACCAAGGACCTGTATTTCTTTCTTATGATGTTTTGGAAGGTTTAAAGAGCAATGGGTATTTTCCCACATTCCTGAGCTGCTCTGATGCACACAGTTACCTCCTTCTGACAGAGCTCCAGCTCAGAGACTCTGCCTCTTACCTCTGTGCTGTGAGGGACATGGTGACTGTGATGCCTCTGCAGCTGCACAAAAATTCAAAGAGGGCCACAGCAGAGGTGGGGTTATATTTCCTTAGTGTGGTCATGTTGTGAATTAAAACTGGGCCCCTTGGAAACAGCCTGGATTTGAGTTTGTCACTTTCTAGCTGGGTGGTCTTAATCAGATTTTTCATGTATAAAATGGGCCTAGAAACAGTGCTGCCTCACAGGGTTGCTGGGAGCCGAGTCTGTGCCTCTGCATCGTGTAGTGTAGAGTGGAGCTGGCTCATAGCTGGCTCCATGGAAGCTTATCATTTCACTTGCCGTCTTGACTTCTCACTTAGGGTCACCTGGCAGACATGCTGGGACTTGATCCAGGGCTTCTGTATCCTTTGAGAGAAGTAAAATGCTGAAAATTCTTGAAATTTCTGAATCTAAAGCTGTAAGATAGCATTCACTCATGAGGCAGGACTTTCAGATTTGGAAAAATACTGAACTTTGGAATTCCAAGTGCAAATGTTTCAGAATAAGATGTTAAGAACACCAAATAATTATTATATGGGGCTATTTTCATTATGTATATTCTTTTTTTTTCTATTTTGGGTTTTTGTGATGGGGTCTCACTGTGTATTCCTGACTGGCCTGGACCCGCATGTAGACCAGACTGGCTTCAACACACAGAGACATGTAGACCAGACTGGCTTCAACACACAGAGACATGTAATCTGCTTGCATCTGCCTACGTTTACCTTTAACCCCTGAGTGGTGGGGTTAAATGTGTGTGCTATTATGCCTGCCCCTCCATAACATATATTCTTTAGACAAAAAAGAGGTGGTAGGATCTACGAAGTTCCATGGCCTTATACTTGAAGAGTATGCACACAATCCAGAGAATTGTGGAAAACAGAGAGAAGCGTAGGCACAAGCGACATGAGGAAATGGGGTGAGAGTAGAGAGCCGTGAGCCGTCCCTGGAAGTGGGAGCTTTAAACAGTTTACAGTTAATTTTAACATTTTCCTTTCTTGATTTGATTTTCTTTATGCCCTCTTTAATTCCTTTAGTGAAGTTTGTTGATTATCACAGCCTCCTCTCAATTAGATTCAGAGAAACATGATTACTGTATGCTGTGCTTGAACTAAAGCTCACCAGGTCATGTGAGCTCAGATTGTAGGTTATGTTTGATGTGAAATGTGAGGTATGCCTCAAGTTAGCACCAAGTGTGTCAGTCATGTGATACATACAGGTGTTAACGAAGATGCAACCAAGTCTTTGGAAGAAGTAGGGATGCCTTTTCATTTAAGTTGTATAAAACAGTGGTTTTTCAGGCTGTGCCTCTCCGGGAGACACTCCATTTCATAAGTAGCTTCTTACTACATTGTGAAGGTGGAGGATGATCATGTCCCTGGGCAGAACCACAAACACTCCCATCCTTCCAACACTACTCATGCAGAACAGATTGAAAAATGGCTTATTCCTGGGAGTAGAAAGGGTGCTAGCTTATTAGGTGCACTGTAACTGTTAGGACAAATGAATAGATTAAGATTGTATCCAGAAATCAGGACCAAGAACCTTCAGACATCAGTCCAAGGAAAGGGTATGAGTTCTTCACCTGGACCCCATAAAGTGCTGGATACCTAGCACTGTGATGGTGATGCCCCCTCACCAGTAAATAGTCTGATACCTGCGGTGTTCACCAACAACCACAGGTAGAAGACTTTCTGTTGTTCCTGGGCCTTCAACTTGGCTTGGTTCCCCACCTGATGTGCTGTCTACCCACCTGCTTGTCTGTACAGATTTCTGTTTCCTGTTTAGACCCTGATGTGCTGTCTATTCACCTGCTTGTCTGTACAGATCTGTTGTTCCTGGGCCTTCAACTTGGCTTGGTTCCCCACCTGATGTGCTGTCTACCCACCTGCTTGTCTGTACAGATTCCTGTTTCCTGTTTAGACCCTGATGTGCTGTCTATTCACCTGCTTGTCTGTACAGATCTGTTGTTCCTGGGCCTTCAACTTGGCTTGGTTCCCCACCTGATGTGCTGTCTACCCACCTGCTTGTCTGTACAGATTTCTGTTTCCTGTTTCCACCCAGTTGTGCCTTTTCATGTCCACAGCTGACTGCATATTCAATCAAATCTGACTGTCTTGGGACCTGATCTGTTGTGTGGTATTTTGTTTATGTTCTGACAAATAAAGCTTGCCTGGAGATCAGAGGGCGGTTCTAGCCACTAGCTAACCATAGAGGCCAGACAGTGGTGGCTCATGCCCTTAATCCCAGCACTTGGGAGGCAGAGAGAGGAAGTGATAAGGTGGGGTATAGATAGGATCTCACACCCCTTTCAGACTGAGAAATGAGAGAGGAAGCAACTGGTGGCTGCTCCTGGTTCTTTGATCTCCCAAGTTTTTACCCTAATATCTGACTTTTGGTTTTTATTAATTAAGTTTATTTAGAGTCAAGCTTCTTTGATCTCTATAGCAACAGCTTCCTTACGGCTGGCCTGGGGTCGTTAATCACTTTCATAAAACTTCCCATTCAGTCCATTTCTGAAACCTCTCAACTCCTCTGGAGCCTCTTTGACTTCTATTCATTCTATAAACAACACATAGGAACATATAGATCTATTTACTGTGTTTTGTGTGAGAGAGAGTTAAAATTAGTGATGAAGATTAGAATAAAAGAACCTGTATCTCCCTTGGTCAGATTACTATGGTAGGTTGGACCATCTGTCTAATTGCTGCCATTGAAACTAACTTATCATCTGAATTTACTGATATTCAATCAATTCTGACATTGCGGAAATAAACATATTTGCCTATGTTTCTGGCATAGGACACTTACGACAACAACAGCCACTACTACAGAAAGAAGACAGACAGTAACCTGAAATAGTAGATTAATTTTTGCCTTTGTTAGGGGGATGTGATTTCTTCTACCCCAGGAGTAAGGTTTGAATCAATTTCCAGAGGTGACAGAGGGGCGCTACACAGATCAGGTGACCAAATTAAGACTGTGCACCCTTTCATTTGGAGTTTCCTAGCCTGGTTCTAACTCATTCCCTGGTATGTAGGGGATTAAAACTTCCACAAGCGATGCTTACTGTGGTTCAGGCTCTGGACGAGTGTGGCAGACCTGCTCACTTGAGTAACTTTGTGCCAGACAGTGCTGGGTTCCTCTAGAGCTGTGAGGCAGGGGCAGCTGTACTCAGGAGGGCCATTTTGTGTTCATCTGGGTGAAGCTCATTCAGGGAGTCAGTTGATGCAGTCTGTGGGCTGGGGTGGCTGAGGCTGCACTGTCACCCTCCCCCACAGGAGTACAGCTGTGATACACCAACACATCTGGGGTTTAATCCTTAAACTTAATGCAGGATTTTTTTAAAATAAAGATTCAATTATTTATAAAGTCGAAGTTATCTGAAGTCATGACTCAGAGGATGCATACTCAAGACAGTATATTCATATAGGGAGAAAGCAGAGATTGGAGAGCAAGAGAGGTAGGGAAGAGGAGAAGAGGGAAAACAGTCTTTATAAATGAGCCTCAGAAGTGTCATACCATCCCTGCTGCTGTATTTTATAGGTCTTATTGACTGTGTCCTTTGCCTTACAGAAGTTTCTCAGTTTTAGGAGCTTGCATTTACTAACTGTTGTCTCAGTGTCTGTGCTACTGGGGTTATATTTGGGAAGTGGTCTCCTGTGCCGATGCGTTCAAAGGTACAACCCATTTTCTCTTCTATGAGGTTCAGTGTGGTTGGATTTATGTTGATGTCTTTGATCCATTTGGACTTGAGTTTTGGGCATGGTGATAGATATGGATCTATTTGCATTCTTCTACATATTGATAACCAGTTATGCCAGCACCATTTGTTGAAGATACTTTCTTTTTTCCGTTTTATATTTTTAGCTTCTATGTAAAAAATCAGGTGTTCATAGGTGTGTGGATTAATATCAGGGTCTTCAATTCAATTCAGTTCCATTGGTTCACCTGTCTGTTTCTATGCCAAGATCAAGCTGTTTTCATAACTGTAGCTCTATAAGGGAACTTGAAGTCAGTTCCCAGGTGGGTCTTTATATATTTTTCTTTTGGTTCACATTATTACTTAGCTTCTCTAGGATCATGAACTATAGGCTCAATGTCCTTTGTTTATAACTAGTATCCACTTATGAGTGAGTGCATACCATATTTATCTTTTTGGGTCTGGATTACCTCACTCAGGACAGTGTTTTCTATTTCCATCCATTTGCAAGCAAAATTCAAGATGTCATTGTTTTATACTGCTGAATAGTACTCTAGTGTGTAGATGTACCACACTTTCTTTATCCATTCTAGATTGTTTCCAGGTTCTGGCTATTAAAAATAATGCTGCTATAAACATAGTTGAATAAGTGCTTTTGTAGTATGATTGAACATCTTTTGGGTATATTCCCAAGAGTGGTATTGCTGTATCCTGAGGTGAGTTCATTCCTAATTTTCTGAGAAACCTCCATACTGATTTCCAAAGTGGTTGTACAAGTTTGCATTCCCACCAGCAATGGATGGGTATTCCCCTTACTCCACATCCTCTCCAGCATTAGCCATTCTGACAAGTGTAAGATGGTAACTCAGAGTTGTTTTGATTTGCATTTCCCTAAGGATGTTGAACATTTCTTTACGTATCTTTTGGCCATTTGAGAATCTTCTGTTGAGAATTCTCTGTTTAGTTCAGTACCCCATTTTTAAATTGGGTTATTTAGAATTTTAATGCCTAATTTCTTGAGTTCTTTATATATTTTGGTCCTCTGTCTAATGTGGGGTTGGTTGAGACTTTTTCCTATTCAGTAGGCTGCCTTTTTGTCTTATTGACTGTGTCCTTTGCTTTATAGAAGCTTCTCAGTTTTGGGAGGTCCCATTAATTTATTGTTGCTCTTAGTGACTGTGCTACTGGGGTTATATTTAGGAAGTGGTCTCCTGTGCCCATGCATTGCAGGCTATTTCCCACTTTTTCTTCTATCAGGTTCAGTGTGGTCAGATTTATATTGAGGTCTTTAATCCATTTGGACTTGAGTTTTGTGCATGGCGATAGATATGGATCTATTTTCATTCTTCTTTCTACATGTTGACATCCAGTTATGCCAACAAGATTTGTTGAAGATGCTTTCTTTCTTCCATTGTATAATTTTAGCTTCTTTGTAAAAAATCAGGTGTTCCTAGGTGTGTGGATTAATATCCGCATCTTCAATTCTATTCCATTGGTCATTCTCTCTGTTTTTATGCCAATACGAAGCTGTGTTCATTACTGTAGCTCTGTAATAGAGCTTGATGTCAATGATGGTGATGCTTCTGGAAGTTCCTTTATTGTACAGGATTGTTTTGGCTATCCTGGGTTTTTTGTTTTTCCATATGAAGTTGATTATTGTTCTCTCAAGGTCTGTGAAAAATTGTGTTGGGATTTTGATGGGGATTGCTTTGAATCTATAGATTGCTTTTGGTAGGATGGCCATTTTTACTATGTTGATCATTTCTATCCAAGATCATGGGAGATCCTTCTGGTATCTTCTTCAACTTCTTTCTTCAAAGACTTAGAGTTCTTGTAGAATAGGTCTTTCACTTCTTTGGTTAGTATTATCCCAAGACATTTTATGTTATTTGTGGCTATTGTAAAAGGTGATGTTTCTCTGATTTCCCTCTCATCTTCTTTTTCATTTGTGTATAGGAGGGCTACTGATTTTTTTTTAGTTAATCTTGTATCCTGCCACATCACTGAAGGTATATATCTGCTGTAGGAGTTCTCTGGTAGAGTTTTTGGGTCACTTATATATACTCTCATATCATTTGCAAATAGCCAAAGTTTGACTTCTTCCTTTCCAATTTGAATTACCTTGATCTCCTTATGGTGTCTTATTGCTATTGCTGAAACTTTAAGAACTATGTTGAAGAGATATGGAGAGAGTGAACAGCCTTGTCTTGTTCTTGTTTTTATTGGAATTGCTTTGAGTTTCTCTCCATTTAATTTGATGTTGGCTGTTGGTTTGCTGTATATTGTTTTTATTATATTTAGATATGTTCCTTGTATCCCTGATTTCTCCAGGACCTTTATCATGAAGGGGTGTTGGATCTTGTCATATGCTTTTTCAGCATCTAATGAAATGATCATATGTTTTTTTTCTTTCAGTTTATTTATATGATGGATTACATTGATAGATTTTTGTATGTTGAACCAGCCATGCATCTCCTGGATGAAGCCAACTTAATCATGATATATGATTATTTTTGATGTGTTCTTGGATTCGGTTTGTCAGTATTTTATTGAATATTTTTGCATCCATATTCATGAGTGAGATTGGTCTGTAATTCTTTCTTGGTTGAGTCTTTGTGCCGTTTTGGTATCAGGGTAACTGTAGCCTCCCTTCTGTTTCTATTATGTGGAACACTTTGAGGAGTGTTGGTGTTAGTTCTTCTTGGAAGTTCTGGTAGATTTCTTCAGTAAAACCATCCAGCCCTGGGCTTTTTTTGGTTGGGAGATTTTTGATGACAGCTTCTATTTCCTTGCAGTCTATAGGTGTATTTAAATTGCTCACCTGATCTTGATTTAATTTTGGTATATGCTATCTATCTAAAAAATTGTCTGTTTCTTTTACATTTTCCAATTTTGTGGAGTAGAGGTTTTTGTTGTATGATCTAATGATACTCTGAATTTTTTTGGTGTCTGTTGTTATGTCCCTGTTTTCATTTCTGATCTTGTTAATTTGAGTGTTGTCTCTCTGCCTTTTGATTAGTTTGGATAAGGGTTTGTCAATCTTGTTGATTTTCTAAAAGAACCAGCTCTTTGTTTCATTGATTCTCTGTATTGTTTTCTTTGTTTCTATTTTGTTGATTTTAGCCCTCAGTTTGATTATTTCCTGTCTTCTGCTCCTCCTGGGTGAGTCTGCTTCTTTTTTTCTAGAGCTTTCAGGTGTGCTGTTAAGTCACTAATGTGAGCTTTCTCTGTTTTCTTTATGTGGGCATTAGTGCTATGAACTTTCCTCTTAGCACTGCTTTCATAGTGTCCCAAGGTTTGGGTATGTTGTGCCTTCATTTTCGTTGAATTCAAGGAAGACTTTAATTTCTTTCTTTATTTATAACTTGACCCAGGGGTGGTTCAGTAGTTGACTGTTCAATTTCCATGAATTGGTAGGCTTTCTGATAGTAGTATTGTTGTTAAATTCTAACTTTACTCCATGGTGATCTGATAAGACACAGAGAGTTACTCCCATTTTTTTTTTTTTTTTTGTATCTGTGGAGGTTTGCTTTGTTACTGAGTATGTGATCAATTTTTGAGAAGGTTCCATGAGGTGCTGAGAAGAAGGTATTTCTTTCCTGTTTGGGTGGAATGTTCTATATATGTCTGTTAAGTCCATTTGGTTCATGACACCTTTTATTTCTCTGTTAAGTTTCTGTCTGGTTTACCTGTTCATTGGCGAAAGTGGAGTGTTGAAGTCTCCTGCTGTTAGTGTGTGGGGTTTGATGTACGATTTAAGTTTTAGTAATGTTTCTTTTACATATGTAGGTGTTCTTGTATTAGGGGCATAGATGTTCAGGAATGAGACTTCATCTTGATGAATTGTTCTCCATCTCTTCTGACTGATTTTAGTTTGAAATCAATTTTGTTTGATATTACGATAGCTATACCTGCTTGTTTCCTAGGTCCATTTGACTGGAAAACCTTTTCCCAACCCTTTGCTCTGAGGTAGTGTCTGTCTTTGAGGTTGAGGTGTGTTTCTTATAAACAGCAGAGGCTGGATCCTGTTTCCATGTCCATTCTCTTAACCTCTGCCTTTTTATAGGTGCATTGACTCCATTGATATTAAGTGATATTAACGACCAGTGGTTGTTAATTCCAGTTTTTTCAGTAGTAGTGTTTGTGTGTTTCCCTTCTTTGGGTTATGCTGGTGGGGCGTTATCAGATGCCTGTTTTTCTGTGGGTGCAGTTAGCTTCCTTATGTTGGAGTTTTCCTTCTAGTACTCTCTGTAATGCTGGGTTTGTGAATACTTATTGTTTAAATCTGTTTTTGTCGTGGAATATCTTGTTTTCTCCATCGATGGTGAATAAGAGCTTTGCTGGGTATAGTAGTCTGAGTTTGCATCCGTGTTCTCTTAGTGTCTGCCACACATCTATCCACGACCTTCTGGCTTTCATGGTTTCCATTGAGCAGTCAGGTGTGTAATTCTGATAGGTTTACCTTTATATGTTACTTGACCTTTTTCCTTTGCAGCTCTTAATATTCTTTCTTTTTTCTGTATGTTTTGTGTTTTGATTATTACATGGTGAGGGGTTTTTATTTGGATCTAGTCTATATGGTGTTCTGCAAGCTTCTTGTACCTTCATAGGGATATCCTTCTTTAGGTTGGGAAAGGTTTCTTCTATAATTTTGTTGAATATATTTTCTGTGCCTTTGAGCTGGAGTTCTCCTTCTTCTACCCTTATTATTCTTAGGTTTGGTCCTTTCCTAGTGTCCCAGATTTCCTGGATGTTTTGTGTTAAGATTTGTTGGATTTAATGTTTTCTTTGACCAATGAGTCTATTTCCTCTCTAGTATCTTCAGTGCCTGAGATTCTTTCTTCTATCTCTTGTATTCTGTTGGTTATACTTGTCTCTGGAATTTCTGTTTACCTAGGTTTTCCATATCCAGAATTCCTTCTGTTTGTGTTTTCTTTATTTCCTCTACTCAGTTTTCAAGTCTTGAACTGTTTCCTTCATCTGTTTGATTGTTTTTTCTTGGTTTTCTTTGAGGGATTTATTAATTTCTTCCAATTTTTTTGTATGTCTTCTCCATTTCTTTAAGGTAGTTTTTCATTTCCTCTTTAAAGGTCTCCATCATTTTCATAAAGTTACATTTAAAGTAGTTTTCTTCTGCTTCTTCTGGGTTAGGAGGATCATGTCTTCCTGTTGTGTGTCTGCTGGGTTCTGGTGTTACCATGTTGCTTTTTAGGTTGTTGGAGGAATTCTTGTATTGGTGCCTACCCATCTCTCCTTTCAAATGAGGCCATTAGTGTCTTTGCATCTTGGTCGAATCCTTGCTGTAGCTGTCTGAGTGTTTGGGAGTTTTTCTTGGTCTGCTCTGTACTGTCAATGTTTGTCTCAGAAAGCCTCTGAGATCTCTATATGCCTGCTCTCTTTGTCTTATCTCCTGGTTTGCTCTCTTAGTCCCCTCAGTGTTGTAGCAAGCTCTTGTTCCCTTTAAGTCTACTCAATTTGGAGCAATCTGAGTTTCAGAGTTCCACAGAGGTTTCAAGAGGATAGGTGGGATTGGGGCAGGGGTGTGGCTAATAGTTTGGATGGCAGCTGGATGGGTTTCGGGGGGGTGAGCCTAGCCACAGGAAATTCCCACTGGCTGGCTAGAAAAGCCAAGGGAATTGGGGGAGGGGCCCAGGGTTTTGTCCCACTGGGGAGGTCCTAGAGAGTGGGGCGGTGTGCTATGTGGCTGTTCACTCACCTCTTAAGTCCCCTCAGTATTGGCGCAAGCTGTGTTTCAGAGTTCCACCAAGGTAGCAGGAGGATAGGCGGTTTTGGGGGCGGGGTGTGGCTAGTAGTTTGAATGGTGGCTGGATGGGCTTGGGGGGAGCCTAGCCCCTGGAGACTCCCTGCTCTCTGACTAGAAAAGCCAAAGGAGCTGGGGGAGGGACGGGGTTTTGTCCCACTGGGGAGGTCCTAGAGAGTAGGGCATCCCTCCTCTGTGTGGCTGTTCACTCACCTCTTAAGCCACCTCAGTATTGGAGCATGCTGAAAGAATTTATGAAAACATTTAAAAGTATATTAGAGCAAAAAAAAAAAAGCCAAGCTTTTAATTGGATGATTCCTATCATTCACAGTTTACTAACCTTACTGTTATAACTCACAATGCAACTTTTTTTTACAATACTAATGGAATCATAAAATCAAATCTGAGTTTTGAACATTTTCAATATCTCAAAAAAGGAACACATGCTGTCTAGCAGGCTACTTAATTTCTCTATCCTTTTGGCCCCTGGGAACCATTCATCTACTTTCAACATTTACAGATTTGCCTATTTTGGATATTTCATATACATGGAGTTCTACAAAACATCTTCCAATTCAATGGCGCTGTTCTACCTGCACACAGCCTTACAACCCTGGTGTGCAGTGCAATGCTTCCATGTCTGTGCAGTGCAATGCTTCCATGTCCACACAAGCTGATGTCATGGAAACTGTAAAAGCTTTGGAACGCTTTCTTATTTAGAGGCTAGTGGGTTTATGGTCCATTTGTTAAATTGCTAAATGAGTGAGACTAATAATAGGAAATGTATTGAGTCATGAAACTTTTAATAATGCACCTGGGCATTCATTGATGGCAAGTTCAACTAGAGCCATTCAATGATTACTTCAAGATCTTGTGTTTGATGGATAAAAACCCCAGAGTTTGCAAGCCTGAGATATACCCAGTGCAGGATTCTGTGTTCTGAGATTTCATACCCTAGATGTCTAAAGTGTAGGAGAACTGAATCATTAATGGAAGAATGGAAGAGATGATTTCTGTTGTCAGTTTGGGAAAATTTATTTTAAATAGGTAAGACTGGTAGATCTTATATGTAAAGATGTACTAATTGCTTTGTGCCTTATGGAGAGTTTAATAGAGCCACTGGTTTGATTGATTACAAGTCTTTCTATCTTTTTCCTACCTCATCTTTATAAAGAATTTGTTATTATTTATTAAAAATGGATGTTGATCAGGGCTTAAATAGATAAAGTCATCTTCCAGGGTCTGTTCTCTTATGGGGGTGAAGAGTGGTGGTATTCCTATCCTTCCCATCTTTAAGGCCATTGCAAGCATTGCAATAAAGGTCAGAGTTCTCCAGAGAGACAGAGACAGACAGACAGACATGCACACACTTCACACACACACACACACACACACACACACACACACACACACACACACACACACACACAGAGAGAGAGAGAGAGAGAGAGAAAGAGAGAGAGAGAGAGAGAGAGAGAGAAAGAAGACCCAAGGTGGAACCTTCTTGTAAGTCTTTCTAATGAGTGGCTAAGGCCTGTCCACATTTTTAAGGATATCTGCTTTTCCAGAGTTTACTGATTTAAGTTTTAATCGTGTATAAATATATCATCACAGAAATAGCTAGGTCACTAACCAGATATCTAGGGTCCATGGCACAGCCAAATTTATTCATAATGCTGCCATAGTAATTAAAGTGTTAATTTTTCCTACTTTCTTAATGAGAATAAAGTGAAGTAACTTGCCCAAGTCTATTCTTTAAATATATCAATTCACAAAAGGTCTTTACTTGGTGTTTATGAAGTCATGTGGACAACAGAAGAACCTAAGATTAACTAGACTGATTTGACACAGATTCCTTAACAACTCACATTTTCCTAGAACAAAGTTTCAAACTTAATGTTAGTATCAGGTCATATCTCCTCAAGTATGCCATATACTTATATACCTAGAATAAACAGTTTTCTGTTTATTCTATAAACAGAATAATTATATGCAATGATATAATTATTCACACAGAAGATCAGTTACCTAAATCAGGGTGAGTTATTTATTTAAAATATTTTGCTATTTGTGTTTTACTTCTTGTAGGAATTATGAGAAGTGAAAGAAAGAACATAATACCACTATAAGAATCAGCCAGACCGTTTCTGGACAGCTGGAGAATATTGGTACATGTCAGCACTCTTCATTAACGCTCCTTGCCATCCTTTTGTGAATCTGGACCTGGCTATACTGTGATGGGGCACTGAGAAAGATTCTTTTCCAGGTATTTATTTGATACATTGTATGTATGTGATTTAGAAGCTTAACAGGAGTACTTTTAACTTAAATTGACTTTAATCCCTTTTTTTAAATTCAGAATCCGTCATATTTTTTTAATGTGCTGCTTTCTATAAAGGTGTCAGTCTACAAATATGCTCACATACATGCACGCACGTGCATGCACATGTGCACACATTCACACACACACTCCCCACTTTCCCTCTATGCGTTAATATACACACAAACACACATACACACACATGCACACTCTTTACTTTCCCTACACGCATGAATGTATACACACACCACACACACACAAATGCACATACACACGTACACTTTTTACTTTCCTCACATGCATGAATGTACATGTTGTGCCCAAATCCATGGGTCCCCACAAAAGCCAACAAAGGAGACCGAGTCCCATATGTAAAAGCAAAGAGCCTTTATTTTAATCAAGTTTGCAAACTCGGTCTTTCTGCATGTCCAGTGTATTGGAATATCCGGAGAGCCCCGAGCTCAATTAGAATTGGGTTTTTATAGTAGTAAATAAAGGTGGGGGTGAGGGGTCTCTGAGGTTCAGGACCCCTGATTGGCTGACATTTGTCTAGGGGTGTCCTGGTGAAGTGCTGGCAGGTGTTTCTATTTACACTGCTTGGAATGCCGGGAATTTCCTTTGAATGGTCTGTTCTTGGGTTGGGGTCAGGTAATCTCGGCCTGCCAGGCATTGTCTCAGGGTAAAATATTGAGACTCTAGACTCCATTTAAATTTATCGGTGGCCAGAGTCCCAGGTGATAATGGTTGGAGGAAGTAAAGAACTTCCTTTCTGCCCAGACTTAGATTATCATGGCTGGCCCTCACAGTACACACCACACACACACACACACACACACACACACTATCCTAGACTCCTCAAGATACTTGAGGCTACGGTTGGTTGCCTTTTCTATTCTGCTGTAGCATTTTCTTCTTTCTTCTTCTGATTCCTGAAAAACTCAGCAGACTGTGGGGCTTGGGGTAGGGAGGGATCAACACTCTCCCTTCCCTTTGAATCTCTAGCACAATTCCTAGAAAAGAGTCATGGAATGAATGCTGAGCTTGACAAAGTCTTCCAAAGAGGAAACCTCCTTACTACCACGTGGTCACCTAGTCTTTGCTTGTTTGTCCCATCACCAGAGAAAAACGCTGCTCTGTGCTCTGACGGGGGCTCAAAGTCCAGCTTTGGGGTGTTCCGGAGGAGATGTAGAGGACTGGCTTACTTAGGCTGCCCGGGTCCTTCTGAGTCTCCAGGACTGCACCCACGCATGTGGGACGTGAAGTCAAGGCATCTCTCTGCATGCAGAGTGGGAGGCAGTCCTGTGTTTTTCTGAGTGCAATTTTCTTTCTCAGACGCTTCATTCAACTGTGTTGGTTGGCTACCAGGCAGGTGATCTCATTTATATGGTAAAACATGATATAGCTTATTTTAAAGACAAAACAAAAAGAAAGAAAAAGGAAAAGGAAAATAAGTGCAATCTGGTAAAAGAGCCAAGAATAAATTTGACGTAGTTGTCTGCAGTATACTGCCAAACAGGGAGACTATGTCTGGTGGGCGATGGGATGGAGTTCTAATCCTGACATGATGAAACTTGCCAAAACTTTCCTGAAACCTACTGCACCATTTTACTAGGAATGGGAAGCTGTCAAAAGTTTAAGGTGTCTCTGTGAGTACTTCCGTGCTGCTTTTTACCCCCCTGACATTTTATTGGTGTAGGACATTTTCTCACACTGGTCTTGGCAGCCCAGCATTTTATAGATACACCTGAAGCTAAAGGCTACTGTTTTGGACACCAAGGCTTCCCTTTGCCAAAGGAGCCCCTTCTAAGTGTGTCTTCACCGAGGTTTAGCCCTGCAATGTTCAGTTTGGGGGTTTCTCATACAATGACAGACACCAGTAGGCGTAAACTGGGTGGGAGTGTGGAAGCAAAGAGTTAACCTCTGGCAGTGCAGTCACCTCCACAGAGGACTCATCAATGAAGGGAAAGGCGGTGCTGCCCGTGCTGGAGCTGCTGCGGACTCACATTCCTCATGCCCAGTGGGGGTTCTCCTTCTCCATTATAGACTACACGTCTGCTGCTACGTAGGCCATCTTGTCTCCCCAAAGTCTGGTCTTTTCACTGTTTTTTTTATTTGTAATATTATTTTTTTCCTAGCTAAAAAATATTTAATGAGCTTTTTTGTGACAGGTACTTTTTTGCATGGACAGAAAAATGAATTATTTTCATTTCTTGAAGGGGTGCGTGGTTAGAGCCTATTGTTCCTCAGAGGCCACTGCGTGCTTGCCTGCTTACTTTTCATTTAGTGTGTTTTAAGCAGCATGGCACTGTTTTTTAGCATGCAGGCTTTGAAAAGTTTGATCCCTCCTCCTCAGACTCCAGTGCTAAGATTACAGGTGTGTGTCACAACATCTGGACAATAATTTTCTTTATTTTTTTGTTTTGACAATAATTTTCTTTATTTAAAATGCCTATTACTAAGTCAATAAAGGAGGAATTCTTTCCTTCCACCTTCCCTCTTTCTGCTTCCATTTCTGCTAAGTATCAGACATAGGAACTTGTGTATGTTAAGTAAATACTTGACCTCAGGGCTACACTGCAGCCTTAAACAGGCATTTTTTTTTAAAAAAACACTTTTTAAAAAAAAATTTATTCTTTGTACCTTTCACATCATGCATCTTGGTTCCATTCATTTTCCTGTTCCTTCATATCTGCCCTCTGCCTTTGTAACACCCTCCCCCAAATAAAATAAAATTTAAGAGAAAAAAAATAAAATAGGAAAAACATCAGTCTTTTCATGGAAGCTGTAGTGTGACACAGCGAGTCATGCAGTAAACCCTTTTATCCATATATTTTTACTTGCAAGTGTTCATTACAAAGCATCATTGGTGTGGTTCAAAGCCCCTGGTTTCTGCCACACTATCAGTGCTGTGCCCTCACTGGGAGTCGTCTTGGATATTCTGTTGTGATGTGTTGTGGAAACCCTGCAGCTTTGAGTCTGCAGGACCCACCCCTTCACGAGCTCCCGCAGATCACACATGGGGCGGATGTTACCCCGGTTCTGGGCCTGGGTAGTTGCTGAGTTGGTCAGCCCACCAGCTCTCCCCTGTCCTCACCACCAGGGTGCGCTCTCCTGTGTTACCTTGACAAGTTTACCCCTGTGGTGATGAGCAAGAGGTAGGGCCAGTTCTGCTTTCATGCCCTCAGGGTTGGCTCTCCAACACCTACACACACCTTCAGGTCCAGCTCTACTGTGCTGCCCAGGGAAGGTGCAGGATCCTCTTTGCCTAGTGCTGGGCTGGTAAGGGGGAGGGTCAGCTCTCTCGGCAACCGCATGTGATAGGAACAATGGGGTGTGGGGGGCGCGTCTTTCCTTTGCTCTCACCACCACCTGGCAGATGAGGAGGGTGTGCCCAGCTCTCCCACTCTCCCACCCTCAGAGCCAACTCACCCGTGCCTCTGCAAAGGGGCCAGCTCTATTGTGTTGCCCAGGCTAGCTGCAGGGCCTGCTTTCTGAGTACTGCCCCTGTCTCTCCCCCGCCCACAAAGAGGCTTTTTTGTTTGTTTTTGAGACAGGCTTTCTCTGTGAAACAGTTTTAGCTGATTTGGAACTCTCTCTCTAGACCAGGCTGGTCTCCAACTCATAGAGCTCCACCTGTCTCTGCCTCCCAAGTGCTGGGATTAAATGCCCAACTGAAGAGGCATTTCTTGACATTTTTTTAATTCAATAATTTGAATTCACTATTTTTTATTTCACATTCTTACTTTTCAAGGTACTAAGTCTAAGTTTTTCTGTATTTGAAAGTCCTCGTAGATTGATAATATAATTCAGAGGTAGAGTGCTCACCTAGCCGCATACGTTAAGTGGGTTCGGTTGCCAGTATCATTAAAAAAAAAAAAACTCAAACCAAATCAAAATGGCCGTGTGGCTTTATGTTTTAGGGATGACAGAGATGATGGCCACCAGCACAAGCAAATTTCTTTATAAAAGATACAACTGTAGCTAGATATTTTTGCACTTGCCTATAACTCCAGCTCTTACGGGACTGATGAGGGAAGGCTGTAGATTCAAGGCTACCCTGGGCTACAAAAGGAGTTCTAGGCCAGCCTGAGAAGTATAGGGAGACTGTTTCACAAAGCAAGGCAGACAACAATGCAACCATGTCATAATTCCTTAGACACAGACAAGGAAAAAAATTACTTGCAACTCTATGACGTCATCGTGTTTTGGATACTTTCTCTCCATACATTTCTTTAATATTCTATTTTTAAAACATGCCCAGTATATAAATAATTATAGAATATAACATAAAAATTAATAAAATTCTTCCTATTCCTTTCAATACCATGCTTATAGAAGTAAACAATATTAAAATTAATGTGTATTCTTCAACATCTACTATTTTAGAAATACATGCAAATAGAAATAAATAATATATATGTTTGCATTTAAAATACATTCATGTACATATATGCATACACGAATTGATTACTTTCTTTGTCCCTTCTTTCCTTCTTTCCCTTTCTTTCTTTCTTTCTTTCTTTCTTTCTTTCTTTCTTTCTTTCTTTCTTTCTTTCTTTCTTTCTTCCTCTGTCCCTCCTTTCTCAAGATTCATAATATGTTCATAATAGATTCTTTTCACTTAATATGCTATTGACTTTTCTTTGAAATTAGTTGTTTGTGATTGTGACTATACATTGGAATCACCAAGGAGAGATGAATTAATTGTTTGAGGTGAGGCTGGACTTTAAAATTTATAAAAATAATTTAAGGAGCTCTGATCTGTATCCATGTTGAGAAGCACTGCCTTAGGTTACTACACATAAAACAAATTCATTAATGGTTCCACTGTATTCCACATTGTGTCTGTACTAAAAATTATTTACTTATAGGGATCAGCAGCTAAGAGTTATTCTTCCATAGGACCAGAGTTCAATTCCTAGCACCTACATGGCAGCTCCCAACTGTCTGTAACTTCAGTTCCAGGAGATCTGACATTCTTTGCTAGTCACCACCAACACAGGCACAGACATACATTCAGGCAAAATATTCATACCCCTAAAATAATAAGATAAAACTTAAGAAACTTTAGAAACATCATTTATTTCTGTATTGATAACTATTGTTTGTTTCAGATACCCTTTTTGCTAAAAAGTATTCCTTTTAAAATTAATTTTACATCTCAGTCACAGTTTCCCTTCCTTTTCTCCTCCCAGTCCCTCCCCCTATATTCCTCTGTTCCCATGCCCCAGTCCATTTCGTTTCTGTTCAGGAAAGGGCAGGTCTTTTATGGATATCAACAAAACATGGCATATCAAGTTTCAGTCAGACTAAGCACCTCTCCATGTATTAAGGCTAGGCAAGGCATTCCAGTATGAGGAGTAGGATTCCAAAAGCCAGTGAAAGAGTCAGAGACAGCCTCTCTCCCACTGTTAGGAGTCCCACAAGGGGAGCAAGCTACACAACTGTCACACACATACAGAGTGTGTAGGTCAGTCCCTTGCAGGCTCCCTGGTTGTGGGCTTACTCTTTGTGAACCCTTATGAGACTAAGTGAGTTGATTCTGTGTGCTTTCTTGTGATGCCCTTGGCCCCTCTTGCTCCTACAAACAAATATTTCAATAAGCATGTATCTTTAGTTACTAATTGCCAGTTTCTTTACTCCTATAGATTACAGTCTTAAAAAAAAGAAAAGAAAGAAAAAAAAAGAGAAATGCAGTCTTGAAAATGGGATTCTTTGATCTAGAAGTATAGACATTAAAATTCTCATTGGTACTGCCAACTTATCTCCCACAAAAGGTTTTAAGAATATTGACTTTGAGTAACGCCATGTAAAGAATAATCAGGTTTTCTTGCTTTTGTCGATGTGGCAAAAACAAATGTATTTGGTTTTAGTCTCTAACTTCCACTGAAGTTGAGCAATTTCACTTAGATGTACTTACTTCTCATTTGTGATTCTTTTCCTGTGATCTTTGTGTTTATATTCTTTGCTCATTTTCAATTTGATCCCTTGTCTTTTACTATCAGATTTTAAGGGTTTTTTTGAATTAGAGACTAGTCTCCTCTTCTGTCATATGTGCTCTGCCATTTTCCCATCTTCTCTTTGTCCTTTGCTAACATCTAGCAAGATGTTGAGAGAATTTTCTGTCAAGTGCCACCGCTCCGTGCTGTCTCAACAGTTGTCATCATCATTTCCTGGGCTGGATACAAGTCTAGTCACATTTCACTGCATTCATTCAGCCCCCCCATCCCAATCACATGACTGTTAGGTTGCTTCAAATAGTGCTAGGCTAAATATTCCCCCACCTTTAGCTTTTCCTGCAGTTTGGACACTGTAAGAGATTACCATAAGTGAAATATTTGGATCAAAGTTTCATTTTTTTGATGATTTGGGCTGATTATCTTATAGTTTATGGTTGTCTAACCAGCAGGAACAATTAGGAGCAATGTGATAGTATTTGTACATAATATTTCCTGACAGAAAAGTCATAATACAGAATCTAAAGAATCATAAATGTGGCCTAAAAGTTCTATTGTGAGGGAATGATTGGATTCACAATGCCTAAGAAGTTATTTTAGTACAAATAAAATGGTTTTGGAAACCTACAGTGTACAAGGCATCTGAAAAGTGCTGCAAGAGGTAAATCATGCATGAGGGACCACTGAGAATCTCCCTCCTGATAAAAAAAGAGGTAAATCATGTGGTTATTACTTTTTGAAAAATTAGAAGTTTTGTACAATTAAAATCTAATTATGTTATTTTCCCCCTTCCTTTTCCTCCTTCCATTCCCTTACATATACCATCCCTTGCTCCCTCTCAAATTCATGGCCTCATTTTCTTTAATTATTATTATATATATGCAATATATGTATATATTCAATATTTATATAGAAATATATACATGCATAATTATGTAAATGCAACCTGCTCAGCCTATTGAATGTTAAGTGTTACTTGTGTGTATATCATTTCAGGGTTAACCACTTATTATCAGATAACCTGGGGAAGACTATCTCTTCTACTCTCAGTATTCCTTAGTTGCCTGTAGTTCTTTGTTTAGGGCTGGGCCCTGTGAAATTCCCCTCTATGTCAGTGTGTCTATTGGTATTGTACTTACTCAGGTCACATTGAAGTATCATGGGTGGAGCTTCCCCGTCATCTCCAGGAGACACTGTCTTCTAACAGGTTTTCTGCTCCTCTGGTCCTTACAATCTTTCCATTATTTCTGTGCTTTTAAAGAAAAGTTTAGTTAATGAGAATAAAACTAAATTTCCTACTTTCAGTATAACAAAATAATTATGAAAGAGAAACAGGCTTTTATAGAATCAGGAGAGTTTTTCCTAAAGTCAGTGCTTTGGAATAATAAAAAAGAAATCAAGTAAAAAAACGAACAGTATTTTAATGGCCATAAAAGGACCCCATATTGGACAAAACAAAAGACTGTTAAGATTTTGAAGGTCACTTATCTTAATAGCAAAAGTCAGTTTTAGTTGGAGTTTTACAGTTTTAGAATTCTTATCTGATACTATTGTTGGATTATTCTAAAATGAAAATAGCCAGGTAAAGGGTAAGGATTTTTTTAAAAAAATTTTGTTTTGGTTTTTTGAGACAGGGTTTCTCTGTAGCTTTGGAATCTGTCCTGGAACTAGCTCTGTAGACCAGGCTGGCCTCGAACTCACAGAGATCCACCTGCCTCTGCCTCCTGAGTGCTGGGATTAAAGGCGCGCACCACCACTGCCCGGCAAGGGTAAGGATTTTGGATAACTTACCTATTCATTCTAAGCCTCATAGGAAAACAGTCATTTGAATCACTTTATTCCTGTGTTACTCAGGATAATTTAAATTTACCCCACCCAGATCCTCTGGAACACTTATTAGATGGGAGCTCTAAACCAAACAAGAGTGACTGAGTTTGTCTTCCTGGGCCTCACTGACAGCTGGGTGTTGGAGATTCTGTTTTTCATACCGTTTACAGTCACTTACATACTAACTCTTCTGGGGAACATTGTCATTGTTGTCACCATAGCCTTTAGTCCGCATCTCCACACTCCCATGTACTTCTTTCTGAGCAGTCTGTCCTTCATTGATATCTGCCACTCATCTGTCACTGTGCCCAAGATGCTGGAGGGTTTGCTTTTGGAGAGGAAGACCATTTCCTTCGACAACTGCATCGCACAGCTCTTCTTCCTACATCTTTTTGCATGTGCTGAGATCTTTCTGCTGACAGTTATGGCATATGACCGTTATGTGGCTATCTGCGTTCCTTTGCGCTACCCCAGTGTGATGAACATGAAGGTCTGTGTACAGCTTGTCTTTGCACTGTGGGCGGGGGGCACCGTTCATTCACTTGTGCAGACCGTCTTGACTGTTCGTCTCCCCTACTGTGGCCCGAACATTATCGACAGCTACTTCTGTGATGTGCCTCCTGTCATCAAGCTGGCCTGCACAGATACGTACCTCACAGGGATTCTGATTGTGTCCAATAGTGGAACCATCTCCCTCACCTGCTTCCTAGCCTTGGTCACTTCCTACACTGTAATCCTGTTTTCTCTTCGAAAACAGTCAGCCGAAGGTCGTCGGAAAGCCCTGTCCACCTGTTCCTCCCACTTCATGGTGGTTGCCTTGTTCTTTGGGCCATGTATCTTCCTCTACACTCGGCCAGACTCCAGCTTTTCCATTGACAAGGTGGTCTCTGTCTTCTACACAGTGGTCACCCCTTTGTTGAATCCTCTCATTTACACCTTGAGGAATGAGGAGGTGAAAAATGCCATGAAACAACTCAGGCAGAGACAAATTTGCTCATGAAATCATGTGTGCGGGGAGCATTGTGATGACAGCAACAGTTGTGGCTGCATCCTTATTATTCATTCATTCATTCATTCATTCATTCATTCATTCATTCATTTATTTATTTATTTATTTATTTATTTATTTATTTATTTATGTTTTTGTTTTTTGAAACAAGGTTTCTCTGTCGTTTGCAGCCTGTCTTGGAACTAGCTCTTGTAGACCAAGTTGGCCTCAAACTCACACAGCTCCACCTGCCTCTGCCTCCTGAGTGCTGAACAAGTCATCTCTACAGTCCTGAAAATTTATTTTCCTAGTAAAATACCCAGATTAAAAGTTAAACATTTTGATGAAATTTATTCTAATTTTTTTTGTGATTGATCCTGTCACACTGAACTCTGTCTACCTCAAAGTTGCAAAGATTTTTGGCTGCTTTACCTTACAAATTGTATAGTTTTATCTTTACATTCTAGGTGTATGATCTCTTTGGGGTTTTGCTTTTGTAGGAAATAAGTTTTAAGATGAATTTTATTCATCCACTGACTTGATTTGGCACAATTTGAGATAACTATTTTATTATTAAATTACTATGTTGAAAATGACTTTCAAGTGTGGATTTGTAGTTCTTTGCTACATTGGCTTACAAGTCTATACTTATATATATATTTGGCTATTTTAGTTTTATAGTGGGCTTAAAGAGATGATATGTGAGTCTTCCCTCATTGTTATTTCTCAAAATTGTTATGCATTTTCATGGGCATGTTGGGAAAAGTCTGTCTACAGAAGGGAATGCTGGAATTTAGATTGGGGCCACATCACATCCATAGGCAACGTGGGAGAGAGCTAAACTGACCAATGTTCAATCTCAATCTATTAACTTGAATGAGCCTATTACTTACTCATATTTTATTTTATATTTATTACTTTTGCTCATTCTTTGTGTCTTTCATATCATACATCTCTACCCCATTTATTTCCTGTACCTTCACATCCACCCTTGAAACATCCCCCCAAACAAAATAAAATTTAATAGAAGAAAATATTACTCTATCATCTATCTATCTATCATCTATCTATCTATCTATCTATCATCTATCTATCATCATCAATCTATCTATCTATCATCATCTATCATCTTCTATCTTTCCATCTATCTATCATCTATCATCATCAATCTATCTTATCTATCTATCTATCTATCTATCTATCTATCTATCTATCTATCTATCTATATCTATCTATCATCATCATCATCATCAATCTATCATCATCTATCATCTACTATCTATCCATCTATCTATCTAACATTTATCTATCTATCATCTATCTATCATCATCATCTATCATCTATCTATCTATCTTCTATCATCTATCTATCATCATCATCTATCTATCATCATCATATATCATCTATCTATCTACATCTATCTATCTATCTATCATCTATCTATCTATCTATCTATCATCATCATCTATCATCATCATATATCATCTATCATATCATCTATCTATCTATCATCTATCTATCTATCTATCATCTATCTATCTATCTATCTATCTATCTATCTATCATCTATCTATCTATCTATCTATCTATCTATCTATCTATCTATCTATCATCTATCATCATCAATCTATCTATCATCTATCTATCTATCTATCTATCTATCTATCTATCTATCTATCTATCTATCATCATCATCATCTATCATCTATCTTCTATCTATCCATCTATCTATCTATCTATCTATCTATCTATCTATCTATCTATCTATCTATCTATCATCTATCATCTATCTATTTATCTATCATCTATCTATCTTCTTCTAGCATCATCTATCTATCTATCTATCTTCTATCATCTATCTATCTATCCTTTATTTTTCTTATCAATCCAGTTGTTCATGAAAATCTGTTTTGATTCCTTTTTCTAGGTATTGTGAGTTGAGCCTTGATGAACATGGATATGCTAGAGTATATTTAGTACAATATAAAGTCTTTTGAGTACACACCTACGAGTTGTACTGAAGAGTAAATCCCATTACTAGTTATTTTAGAAAGATTTATTTATTTTTACATAAGTATGTCATTGCCTACAAGAATGTATATCTACCACAAGTGCTGGGAGCTTGTGGAGGCCAGAAGAGATTGTTGGATCCTTTTGAGCTGGAATTACAGATAGTTCTCAGCCACCATGTACATGCTGCTAACTGAATCCGGTCTTCCACAAGAGTAATAAATGTTCTTGAATAGGAGAAGAAAGAAGATCTCAGAGGGAAATGCAACCCGGAAAGATACCAGGAGGATCAACCCGGTCTGGTTTGAAGATGAAGGGACCACCAGACCTGGAATGCAAATGGCCTTGAGAAACTGGGAAAGGAAACTGAGCTTTCAGAAAACATGGCATCATGCTGACATTGGCTACTAGGCCAGGGTGGTGTGTGTTGAATGTCTGAACCGTAGAACAGCAAAGCAATGTTTATGGTGTAGAGAGCACTACGTTGTAGTAGTTGGTTATAGCACCAGTACAAACATTAGTGCTGGCTCTTACCATAAGAACACAAGCAGCATTCTGGGTAACATTTTAAAGTTTGCTTGGGAAAAGTCAACCAATAAAAATAGTTAAGAGGGGAGGTTAGTTGACTTTTTCAACTTGGTGATCTATTATAGAATAGGCTTAATGATGCATTTGAGATACAAGAACAGAAGTTTGAGGTGCCTGTGGAGGGTTTTGCTTATTTTGAAAGGAATTTAGAATCCAATGCTATTAACTGACATTCTGTCAATTTGTAGAAGTGATACCCAAGTGTGTTCTGGAGAATTAGAAAACAGACAGTATGGTGCATCAGGTATATGACGCATAGGTTCATCACAGAGGGACATGGTGCAGAGTGAATGGCTGACCAAATACAACAAAAAGCAAAAAAAAAAAATATGATTGAAATGATAGGGCAAAGATGCAGTCTGTTTAAGTCAACCACAAGCTTTCCAAAAAAGTATTAAAGTATGAAAACCTTTACTCTCTAGTGGATGAAAATGTACAAAATATTGTCCATCCATTAATCCTCTTATAAAACTCAAGTCAAAAGATTTATGTGAAATGCAGTGATGAAAAAGTCTAGATATCACTTCTAAACTCATGTTTAAGGATTTCGAAAATAATAATGCAAATTATACCTTACATTGTATACATTTATATGCACTGATATTCAGAGACATTGGTATCTATTATGTAGAAAAAAGTCTCTAATTTGTATTCATGGCAGTTATAACTTCTTGGGACAAGCTGTCTCTCCCATCAGAGATCTTTGTGCCTGCCATTCCACCACCTGGAAGTGTTTGCTATTTCTCTTTTCCATGGTTGGTTCCTTTTTATGTTTCACAACTCAACTAAAATGTGACTTCCTCAAAGAGGTTTCTCGGGGCTGCACAGTTTAGGGTCCACCTCCCTTGCATGGTCATGGTGCTCTAATCTTTGACAGCATTTGTTGTGTCTATAACTACATTTAGTTCCTCAGGTCTTTGCTTTTTCTTTGTACCAGACTATGCACTCCATGTAGTAGCGTCTGTATATTAGTTCTACTTGTAACTATAAATCCAGCACAAATTTGGAGCTCAGGAAGTATTTGTAAAATATGAAACAATAAAATATTTCCGTTTCATTACCTGGATGGCAGATTTGGATGAACTCTCAAGAGGATTAGTAACCACAATGGTTCACAGTCTTTCTTTGTCACTGGTCATATTCTAATATCATTTGTTTCATTTACCTGAATTTGAAAAGTCATTTAGGCAAACACCAGAATTAATATATAGGTGAGGGCATCCAGAAATCTGAAGTGCTGTTTAGGTTGCTGGTTAATTGAAAAGGAGGAGCAGTAGAATGGGATAATGAATTCAAGTTGTCATTTTCTCCCAGTTCTTGTAGCAATAGTGGGTTGATGGATTTGATTTGAAATCCAATCTTGTGATTTTTTTTTTGTGAAGTAGGGAATTGAACCCAGGGCCTGCTTTGAGCCAAGTACACTTTCTGTCCTAAGCTACATTCGGGCCTTCTGAGTCCTGTCTTTATGATTTTATAGCAGGGTGGCTTTCAGCATGCTATTTGCTCAGTGTGAGCTTTTGTTCCCTTGTAGTTAGATTAGCATGTAGTCTACTGCTGTTGAGGGAGTGCCTGTGACAATTTCTAGAAAGTGGAGGATGTTACCAATCACAGCTGTTACTGTGACTGTTAGATATAGGGCCAGAAGAAAATGTTGCAGGTCATCATCTGGTAAATACAACATACAGCTGTTTCTTTGATTTGGATCACCAAGAATCCTAAGGGCTTAGCATTTTCACTTTTCTTTTATTTCTTTCCTCCTGATTAACTTGTTCAATGCATTCTTCATGTCCTCATTCCTAAGGGTGTAGATTATAGGGTTCAGCAAAGGAGTCACAGCTGTGAAAAACACAGACACAACCTTGTCTTCTGGAAGGCTGGTCGATGGTCGTGAGTAGATGAAGATACAGTGTCCCAGGAACAGTGTGACCACGGTGAGGTGGGCTGCACAGGTAGACAGCGCTCTCCTTTTGCCCTCAGAGATCTGTCGCCTCAGACTCACAAGAATGACTGTGTAGGACACTACAAGAACCACAAAACATACCACAGAGATCAGCCCACTGTTGGAGACAATGAGAATCTCAATGATGTGGGTATCAGTGCAAGCCAGTTTGATTACCTGAGGTACATCACAGAAGAAGTTGTCAATCTCATCAGGACCACAGTAGGGCAGATTGATGGTGAGTGAGGTGAGAGAGATGGAGTGGATAGTCCCTCCTGTCCACAGGGCCGCTGCTAGTAGCATACACACCTTCCAGTTCATTATGGTCATATACTGCAAGGGTTTACAAATGGCCACATACCGATCATAGGCCATAACAGTAAGCAGGAAGGTTTCTGTGCAGGCAAAGAGGTGGAGGAAGAACATCTGGACCACACAGGCATCAAAAGGGATGAGCTTTTCTTCTGAGAAGGTGTCTCTCAGCATTTTTGGTACAGTGACAGTGGAATGGCAGACATCAATAAAGGACAGATTGCTCAGGAAGAAATACATGGGTGTATGGAGCCGGCGGTCGTATATGATAGTTATGATGAGGAGGACGTTACCAACCAGTGTCAGGACATAGAAAATAAGGAACATGAAAAACACAGTCATCTGTACCCTTGGATTTACAGATAAGCCTCTAAGCCGAAATGACATCACTGAAGTTTGGTTGATGGTCTTTTCCATTCATTCAACTTTCTGAAAATTTAAAGAAAAACATGTGAAACAAGTGTAACACTTAATATTTGCATCAACCATTTGGTCACTTAATTTTTTGGTCACTTATGACTTTATCTAGAACTTGTGGGTCAAATATCTTGTGTTTATTTTCTGTTTCCTTCCTCCTCCCTCCATAGTGCTGAGGATTTGATGGCAGGTCACATACATTATGTGCTTGCTTTACCTCTGTGCTATATACGCTGTCTGTTTCTTAAAAATAAACCATCTTTTAGCCTCTTCACTAGATGTTAAATCCACATTTAACATCCACATTAACACTAGATGTTTAATCCACATTATGGGAATAATGCAATCGTGAACCTCGATTAACTAGGAAATTAAAAACCACCCTGAAGAAGGGTGAAGAGCTCAAACAAGGTGTTTCTCTATTATTGTAGCAATGGATCAGTGTTTAGATTTCTAGTATTGGAGACAGAGTCTCAAATAGCCCAGGCTTGCTATGCAGCTGAGGATCTCCTTGACCTCCTGGTCCTTCTGCCTCCAGTTCCCTAGTGCTAAATTTGCTGGTGTGTATCACCACACCAGCTCAGATTATGGGTTAAGGTTCTCCATACTCTACATAGGTGACTTGTGTAAGGCCCATAACTTGGCCTTTGAATATGGTTTTCATTGTTGCTCCACTGATTGTACTTTTCACTAGCCCAGACCACTTCTGTCCTGGTGGCTTTTCCTGGGTGAGGAGAGCTTAATTTCCATGATGACAGTTTCAGAAGGCTGAACAATTGTTCACCATGCCGCTGGACAATTGTTAATATGATGTTTGTTGACCATTTGTTTAGAAAAGGGTGCACAAAATCCTAGAACCTGCCCTTAACCTGGAGGTCCAGGCTTAGCAACATCTGTGTTGCTAGGCAACATCTCCAGCTCCTCAGATTCTCATTTTGCTGCTTGATTTACTGTTCTACAAGTAAATTCCAAGAAGCTGTTTTATTTTTAGTTCATATTAGCTTTCCTGTGATCCATGTATCACTGCAATTTTAGAAGATGTTTTTGTGTATGTATGTATCTATCTATCTTTTATATCTATCATCTATTTATCTATCTTCTTTATCTGTAATATGTCTATCTATCTATCACCTATCTGTCTGTCTGTCTGTCTATCATCTATCTTCTCTCTTTCTATCTACCCTCTGTCTATCTATTATACCTGCATGGTATTTTGCCAGCACTTATTTATGTGTATCCCGTCGCAAGCCTGGTTCCCGTGAAAGACACAAGTGGGGTTTGGATTCTTATGCTACTGGAGTTACAGGTGGTTTTGAGCTTCCATGTGGGTACTAGCAAGAGAACTTGGGTTCTCTGTAAGAGCAGCACTGCTCTTAGTTGCTGAAACCACCCCACTACTATTTTTATAACAATTGCATGTTCTGTCACAGGATTTTAGTTCTTGAAGGGAGCTGACAGTTTGCATTTTTAAAAATGTTGCAAATGTCAAAAATGAGGCCCACAGAGGTAAAGCACTAGGCTCAAGGTTACACGGAATTAGAGTTCAGGTCTCCTACCCCAGGCTTCATCCACTTTTCTATTGCTCTGAATGTCTGTGGTGGAGAAGTTTAGCAGAGGTGTCTTTATGACCTCTTTCTTCTCTTAGGTGTCCTGAGTCAGCTTGGGGTGTGATCTTTACAGAGTCCTACTTCTTAGGCTTGCCCCCTCATGCCATCTTTGCGCGCAGCTTTCCAGTGGTGGGTCACCCTGGGAGCCTGTCTCTCTTTGTCCCCCACGTCCCCTCATCCTGTGCTGTCTGCCTTATCACTTTCCTCAGGATCAGACTCTGCTGGACAATTGCGTCTTCCCATACTTCTTAGGGGAAACGTCACCCCTGCTCTGAGCGGTTTCTAATACTCCCTGTCACTCATCAAGCCTTATGCAAACAATGGCCGCTTCTTCTGTCCATGGCGGTACTGCCAAACTGAGGCCCTGACAGAACAGAGCTGTGGCAAGGAAGATACTTTTTGGACACAATTCTTTCTATTAATATCTAAGAAAACTCAACCAGACCAGTGTTTTGTTAGTGTTTACAGGATCATCTTTACATAACTATGGTTCTAGTTTACAGTTTGTCATTTTTTCTTAGATCATGTATTTCACAGGTTTTATTACCTAAAGCCATTTCCATTGTTTTGTTAATGACTTACAGCTATTTTCCTTATTTTAGAATTGAAACATGAAGGGCCAGGGTTGGTTTTAAATTAATCATGTGAAACTTGTTCTGAAGCAAAGAGTTCTGCTTCCTCCTCATAAGATGGAATACACACTTTAACTAACCCTTTCCTCCTATTAGCATTCTCCTTCTGCTTCTGTGAACTCACAGGAAGAACTGCTTTGGAAAACGTAGTGTACAATGACATCAAATAACTGGTGTCAAAAGTATGGGCTTGAAAGATGTTAAGAGCACTTGTGATTCTTGTGTGCAGACCTGGGAGTGTACCCGAATGCCTCTAACTCCAATTCCAGGAAATCTGATACCTCCGTCTGACCTCCAAGTTCACCAGAGGTACTCACATGCTAATATATATATATGAATACATATATACACACAAAACACACAAAAGATAAACTAATAAATCTAAAAATATATATGCACAAAAATATACATTTCAGGAGAATGAGTAATGGCAAAATATAATTAAAATATCTGTAAAACTCACCTGAATGCTTTCTGATGCTCCTAGTCCCTTCTTCTGTCCTGTAGTTTGAGTATAATGTCCTTCCCAGAGAAGGAAGACCTTATTTGAAGTTGGATAGTCAGAAATCCTTGAATCTTCTAAGTTCCCTGGAGATTCTGCTGGTCATAAGTCATGGCAGAAAGTACTATTTGTGGATTTCTGCCAAAACCATACTTTTGTATCTATCTATTGTCCTTTTCCACTATGCAAATAATTCTGCAGTAAGATTTCCTAGGACAGTGTCTAGGTGATGGACGATGTCATGTAAGAGCAGTTTTTCAGAACTAAGTCTTGTGGTTTTTCAGAACTAATGATGAGTAGGGATTGAGCTATGAGCAATCAGCTTCACAGCTGTACCACCTTATCAGGACAATTTAAAAACCACATGTCCCCAGTTCAGTCAGAACACCAGTGTGGCCCAGTCATCTTGTCTGCTTTATTGCACACTTTAGGTGTAAGTTTTATCATTAGTTCCAGATGGAATAGTCAACTCTTAGGTCCTGAAGGAGAATCATAAAGGAAGCAAACAGCTGTGGTTGGAAGCTGCTGCATTGCTGTTGTTCTACCTGAACATCCAGGCTTTATTTCCAAGGAAACATCCTAACAATGACATCAGCTTGCCAAGTTACTAGTTAGGAAAAGTTAATTCTGTGACTGCTGATGTAATAGCCTTGGCATCTATTGGTGAGAGAGTTTAATGAAAACTAGAACTTGAACACCTAACTTTTTTGAAGCATATTGTATATAATTAAATTAACCAGTAGTATTTAGCAATTCCTCGTGAAGAGATAATTACTAGGGGATGGCTCTGCATCTTCTTATTTAATTCATATAAGAACACAGATACGAGAAGGGCAGTGGATGTGAAGTTTGCTCAGCCCTCTGAGGGTGTAAGTGCCTTGTCTGAGAGCTGGACTGTCTGAGTGCAGTTTTAAAAGTTGTAAATTTATGAATTTTGAGAAGTATGTCACAACTTTGATCCTTTGTTTTCTTTTTCCATAAAACATGAATAGGGCCAGGAAGCTGGTTCACTGTGGTAAAGACTTTCCATGTAACCTTGACAATGTGAATTTTGTTCATGGAACTCACCCAAAGGCGGAAGGAGAGAACCAACTCCAGAAAATTGGAGCACTCTGACCTCCACATGTGTGCATGGACACACACCCATACATCATATATGCAGAACAATTAAACAAAATTATAAAAGTATAAAATGCAAATTTTTAGAACTTTTGAGATTTTTTCAATCATGTTACATTTACTGTTACATATAAAATATTCATTTCAGGGAAAAAGTGAATCAAAACAAAACTTACAGTCCATATTTTTGGCCTCAACTATTTGTTGTTTTAGTCAATAGCAAATCTCTTTTAAAATTAGAATCTCTTGTCCTGGTTCTCCTTTTGCTTATCTTTGCTTTATTTATATGAGGCTGGTGCTTAAATTGATGAAGAAGAATGTAAGTAGAGAATGGTTGTTTTTTTAAAAATTAAATTTTCTTGATGATTATATATATATGTGAATGTTTGACTGCTTGTATGTCTGTGTTTAGTAAGGAGGCTGCTAGTTAGTTCTCAGCCACTTAGCCCCAAAATAATCACACAGAAACTGTATTATTTAAATCACTGCTTGGCCCATTAGCTCTGGCTTCTTATTGGCTAACTCTTACATATTAATTTAACCCATATCCATTAATCCGTGCATCACCTACCAGCAAAGTTTCAGCACATCGGTCTGTAGTGGCGGCTCCATGACTTCTCCCTGACTCCATTCTTCTTTTTCTCAGTATTCAGTTTAGTTTTCCCTGCCTAGTTCTGTTCCTCTATAGCTCTGCTATAGGCTCAAAGTAGTTCCTTTATTAACCAATGGTAATCACAGCATACAGAGGGACATCCCACATTACCTCCCCTGTTCTGTTTAAATGAAAAAGAAGGTTTTAAATTTAACATAGTAAAATTATATTTAACAGAACATATATTAAGCAAGAATTACAGTTATAATTTTTATCTACTTTATCTTTTATCATAACTTAGGAAAACTATAACTATAAATTCTTCAACTCCATCAAATACTCCAGAAGTATATATTTCTTAAGTAAACAGGAAATACATTGTAAACAAGTTCCAAAACTCTATAATTGACAGAGACATCTCACTGCCTGAACAGTCACCAAAGTTCTGTATCCTTGGGGCATCCATCTTCAGCCCACGGGCCTGTAGTATCCAGCAGACTTTTCCACAAAACAGGAAATTTCAAAGACAATTCTGCCTATATTGGCAGTTTGTCATTCACTTTCTTTTGTTTCCTGCAGAATGTCTGACAGACTCTTTAATGAAGCAGGAAACCTGAAGGATTGTCTCACCTTTAGTCAAGTTCAGCAGTCATTTCTCTGTGGGTCCCGCATGTCCAGTTCATCAAGAAGTCCAAGCAAGAGCAGTTTCTTGCCAAAATGACTAACCAACTCCATAAGGAGCCTCTTCAATGCCTATCTTCCTCTTGAAGTAATTGGTGCTGCCAGGAGCAGATGTGTCTCTGTCATGAAAAGTCCTAACTTCTTAAAACATTTAAAAATCCATATTCTGTAGTCTTGGAAAGTTTGAAGAATACCTGTCTATCGGAAATACATCTCTGTACCTCTAGAAAATCTAACATGACTGCAAGTTTGACTATTATAGATTATTATCTATTAACCTCTATTTCTTAATCATATATTACATTTTTAAAATGAGCTGCACAAACACAATACCTTAATCAACAGAAGAAATATACATATAACAAAATTGACCTTAAGTTTGTATCAATAAACCAAGATCCATATCATACTCTAGCATATCTACCTTTAAATTTAAAAGAACATTTATAAACAATATTTGGAAATATGAGTGTAGTTATTCTCTAAACTGCTTCCTGCAGTTATTGGGCAAAGTAATTGTTTTGAGGGGTGTTGGTCACCCCTCAAACATGTCAGGGGGTCTTGGTCCATCAAACCACATTTTTTGGAAGGATTCCACAGGTTTTCATTCTTTGTGGAAACAAAAGAAGAACCTTTTTTCCAAAGCAACATATCCTTAGACTCAAATTTGAAGACAAGATACCTTTAAAGTATATATGTTGGTTACTTAACTCCTTCACAGTCAAAAAATTCAAAGAAAACACAATAATATACACAATCTAGACTCTGTGTGTATTTTCCATCTTTATGTGGCTTATTATTTATTTCTTTAATCTATGACTGTCTGTACTCTGTATCTTTAAAGACTTGACTTTTTTTTAAAAAAAATACCATTCATTTCTTTTTATAACTGTCTATATTCTTTTTCCTCTCTCTCAAGTCTACATACATTTATCCAACACTGTGTCTCTTATGTCTGAATCTGTCCTATTGTGTATTCTTTACTGTCCAGGAGCATTTCTTAAAATGCTAAGACCTTCTTATGAACTTAAGTGGCCACATGACTAGGAAAAACACAGCACTGCCTGCTTGCCCCGCTTAGCCCTGCATGGTGGAGCTGTTTGCTGTCTCTGAGAGCCATGCTCATAGCCCCATTTTTAGGCACACAGCCAGTCTATGTTGCCATTAAGCAAGTTGTAGCAGTCTGCTCACAGACCCTCACTCAACTGCTCTGTGGCTGGACCTCCAGAAAGAGTCATGCTGGTAGCATGGCCCAGAAAGCTGGCATTTCAAAATGGCCATGGCTTTTTTTTTTTTTTTTGGCTACTGCTGAATGAGAAAAATCTCTCTTAAAGGAGCCACAGCATGCCTCCAGCAAGCAAAGCCCATTCGGGGAAAAAATGTGGCTAAACTGTTTTTTGTGTGTCTAGAATTCCTTTTCAAGTCTTCTCAGGTTTTATGTGAATTTAGTCCACCACGTTGGTGCCAATTTGTAGGAGGAGGCTGCTAGTTGGTCCCAGCTGTTTAGCCCCAAAATAATCACACAAACACTGTATTATTTAAATCAGTTGGCCCTTTAGCTCTAGCTTCTTATTGGCTAACTCTTACATATTAATTTAATCCATTAATCTGTGCATCACTACGAGGTCATGGCCTACCAGCAAAGTTTCAGCACATTGGTCTCTGGCTCCATGACTTCTCCCTGACACCAGCATTCAGTTTAGTTTTTCCTGCCTAGCTCTGTTCCCCTATAGCTCTGCTATAGGTTCAAAGCAGTTCCTTTATTAACCAATGGTAATCACAGCATACAGAGTGAAAATCCACATTATCTGTGTACCACATACATGCCTGATACACACAGAGGCCAGAAGAGGGTATCAGATCTCCTGGAACTGGAGTTAAATACAGTTGTGAACAACAATGTGGGTGCTGAGAATTGAACCCAGGTCCTCTGCAGGAGCAACCAGTGTTTTTAACCATTGAGCAATCTCTCCAGTCTCTTAAAGTAATTTTTAACTTATTCATGATACATATAAATTATTCAATTCATTCTATGAGGTACTATGTCATGTTTGATACATGTATTTTTATGTAATATTTATATAAGAATATACATATCCATCTCCTACTCAATTATTTATCATTTCCTTATAGTTTAAACATTCAAAATTTTATCTCCTAGCAATTAAGAAACATGTAGAATTAGCTAGGCGATGTTGGTGCATGACTTTAATCCCAGCACTCAGGAGGCAGAGGCAGGTGGATCTTTGTGAGTTTGAGGCCACCCTGGTCTACAAGAGCTAGTTTCAGGACAGGCTCCAAAGATACAGAAAAACCCTGTCTTGAAAAACCAAAAAAAAAAAAGGAGAAATATCTAGAATTATCCAAAGAATCTCTACTGTGCACACAAGAACTTTTGCTCCTGTGTAAATACTCAGTTACTGCTGATCAGTTCCTTCTCACCCCTTCTACCATCTCCTTTCCCCAATCTCTGGAAAGCTTCATTCTCTTCAACTATTGTTAGATAAATACTATAAGAAATATTCTAATTGTGAGTGAGATAATGCAGTACTTGCTTTTCAGTGCACAGCTTATTTTATTTAATACTGTTATGTTCATTTCCATCCATTGTCTTCAGTGACAATATTTCATTTTTAAAAGTGGCTAACATATACAGTATTCCATTTTATACACATACCACATTAATAAAATTTCATCAGTTGATGAGTATTTAGGTTGTTTCCATTTCTTGGCTTTGGAGAAAGTGCTCAATAAACATGGAAGGACAGGTATCTATTTGACTTATTGATTTATTTTGTTTGGTATACCCATAATATGACTGAAAAATCATATGACCACTGTATTTTTAATTTTGAGGAAGTGTTTTCCGTAATGACTTAAGAAAATAGTATGAAAATTGTCTTGGTTGGGTTTCTATTGCTGTGAATAGACACCATGGGTGCCTTACAGTTCAGAAGTTTAGTCTGTTATCCTCATGGGGAGACATTATGGTGTGCAGACAGACATGGTGCTGGAGAATTCTACATCTTGATCCAAGGCAACAGGAAGTGAACTGTGACACTGGCTTAGGTATCTGCCATACGTAAGACTTCAAAGCCTCCGCAGTGACACAATTTCTCCAACAAGACCACACCTACTCCAATGAGGTCACACCTCCTAATAGTGCTACTCCCTTTGGGGGCCATTTTCTTTCAGACCACCACACAACTGTTTCTTTTTTACCACATGCTTGCCAGCATGTTTGTCCTTCCTTCCTTTTTTCCTTCCTTCCTTGTGAGTATATGACACTTGAGAGAAAACTTATAACCTCTTTCAGCAATAAAAGTACCTTTTATTTGATTTAGAAATAATATTTTGAGACAGAATTTCATAGTTTTTATTTTATTTTATATTTTTAGTTTTAGCTTTTGAATTTTAGAGACAGTGTTTGCCTCTGTAGTCCTGGTTCTTCCTGGAGTCACTTTGTAGAACAGGCTGAACTTGAGCTCAGAAATCTGCCTGTTTTGGCTCCTAAGTGCTTGGATTAAAGGCCACCACCTGGCTTATTTTTATTTTTAAATAATGTTTTTATTCATTCTTTGAGAATTTCATGGGGATGGGGATGGGGACAGGGATGGGAGGGCAGGGTAGAGAAGTTAATACAGGAAGGGATTATTAACACTTAGAATATTTTAAAATAGTCACTTGGAAACTATTGTAGAAGCTTTCTAAAACACACACAAGTACACATTAAAAAAAAGAGCTTAAATGAATTTGACCTTTAAATGGGGGCAACAATGTCCCTGCTACTCATTACAGAATACCAAATAAAAAACAAAACAAAAACAAACAAATGAAAAAAAGCCCAGTGCTATGAATGGGTTAAGTCTTTTGGAGTTGTTGGTAGGGAGACCCTCAAATAGGCTATTACCTATTACCTCTTGGTTACTGTCCAGAATTTGATGGTAACAGCCTATGGCTGAACATATCACATACTTGAGTCATAGAACGTGCCTAATTGCTAGTTTTCATAGTGTTAGAAGATGCTATGCACAGAGGAGAAAAGTAGTCACCAATGTGGTAGTCTGAATGAGAATGGCCCCCATAGGCCATTCTATTATCTATTTGCATGCTCAGTACCAGGGAATGGAACTGTTTGGGAAGGATTAAGAGATGTAACTTTGTTGTAGGAGGATTGGCCTTATTAGAGAAGGTGTAGGATTGGAGGTTTCAAATGCCCACACCAGGACCAGTGTGTCTCTCTCTCCGCCTGCTGCCTATGGATCAGGATGTAAAACTCTCAGTTACTTCTTCAGGCCATGCCTATCTGCTTCCTGCCATGAAGATCATAAACTAACCCTCTAAAACTGTAAGCAAGACTCCAATTAATTGCTTTATTTTATGAGTTGCCTTGATCATGGTGTCTCTTCACAGTGACTAAGATAGAACTTGGTACCAGGGACTGGAGCATTGCTGTGATTGGCCTGATCATGCTATTTTCTGGGCAATCATGGAAGATGTTGGGATTGTGGATTAGAAAAGAAGTTGAATGCTTTAGATGGGAATTAATGGAACATCTCAGTGAAGCATGGGAGACAGCAGTGTTGAGGGTGATTCGGACTATGGTGGCCCATTGCAAGAGGTTTTACAATAGAATAATATTGAAGATAATTCTGAAGATACTTTGGGAAAAATGTGTCTGTTTTTTTCCCTTGTCCTAAGAAATTGCCCGAAGCTAAATTAAAGAGCTTTGAATGAATGTTGTTGACAAAGAAAATTTTAAGAGCGTCTAGTATTGCTTGTGTTATTTGGTTATTAGTGGTCACTCTTATGCACTAAAATGAGAAAAGCAAATTGGGCAAAGAGAAATATATTTGAGGAGAAAAGGAACACTATGAACTGTGGTATTGGAGCCAACTTTTGCATTCAAGGAGATAAAAAGTTTAAAGAAAAGCTGATTTAAACTGGAATAAAGAGAGTGGTTTCCTCAGGACAAGACCTCACCCAACAAAGCCTCCAAACTGTGAAAAGAAATTAAAGGAAAGGTTAAGCAGCAAAGGAAATGGTCAAAACAAAAATATGCAAATATAATTCAAGATGGGGGGCTCAGAGCTAGGGAGTGGGGTGGTGAAGGTGGGCTGATGGTTCCAGCCCCCAGAAAGCAGAACAACAACACCACCACCAGGAGCAACAGCAAATAATTAATTTTGGATACCTGCAAGTTCTTAGACACCCAATAATAATGTATAACCAAAGATTAGAATGATTAGAATATTTCTTTGATATTTGAGGGGATCTTACTCCATAGACATTAGGTTTAAGTCTGTGTAAGATGTTATTTAAACAATCATTTCTCATTAATGATTTTATTCTTGATAAGGAAAAGCTACCCAGATATAAGATAACATGGCCTTATATCAATTCAGCACTGAAGTGCCTACTGGTAGCCCAGAGAGACAGGGCTAATATTATTTTAAGTTAAAGATAAAGCGATGGTTAAATTTCTCTCTATATTCCTCTCTACAAGTCATCTGGGAGGAATATCATACTTTGATGCTAGCCACTCCCACAGTTGCCAAAGTACCTGAAAGTGTCCTGGTTTTGTTTTTCACAGGGCTATCCTTGCAGGAGAAAAAGGAAAACAGTGTAGATGAGTGTAATGGATAGATGCTATTTTGAGCCATCAAGAAATCCTAATAAACTTTGATTTAGACATTAAAAATTTCTGTTCTGAGTTCTCCTGGGTTCCTACTTAGGACTTGTAGTTCTCTCTCTTTCTCTCTCTCTTTCTCTCTCTGTCTCTCTCTCCTCTTTCCCTGTCTCTTTTGCATGATAAACAAATCACAGCTGCGGTTTTTATGGTACTTTGTGTACCCTTTCTCAAAAGTCACCTCCTTACCAGCAGCTGATCTTCATACTGATACTCAAATGTCATTTCCTTCTCTCCTGTGTTCTTCTTCTCCAGGAAGCTGCTGAGATGTACATATTTGCCTCTTCTGGATTTTTTCTTTTTAAACAAAAGTAAAAAATAAAATTGTCAGAGAGAGAGAGAGAGAGAGAGAGAGAGAGAGAGAGAGAGAGAGAGAGAGAGAGAGAGAGGTGCTGCAGATATGACTCTGTGTTGAAGAGTACTAACTGCTGTTTCAGAGGACCTGGATTTGTTTCCAAGCACCTACATGAGGGCTTAGATGAAATACTCTCTTCTGGCCTCTGTGGGCATTGTGTACAAGCAGTGCACAGAGGGACATTTAGCCAAAGCATCTGTGAGGACATGATTATGCAAACTCTGTTTTAAAGAAGGGATTTCATCTTAAGCTATATAATGAGCAGTGGGGGGGGGGGGACAATGTCAGCTCCAGAAATGTTCTGCAAAAGCAGAATTTGAATGGATACCCTGAAAAATAGCCAATAAAAGAGCTTGAGATCAGGGCCATAAAATTTAATGAGGTCCAGATGTTTCTAGGAGGCATCCTGTCCTTGAAGATACCTTGTCAGTTATTAACGCCCCTTTGCTAGTGTTTTGTACCCAAAAACTGGCCAATGTTTTTAGAAACTACCTTACCCTATGCCCTCCTTAGCCAATCCCAAGACAATAGGACATGAACTCCCCTGTTTAAGGCATTTCCCCTTTAAAAGTTCCCCCTCCCTGGGCTCACCACCACCCTTTTCTCACCCACCATGCTGGGTGCTGGAAAGGGGTGGTCCAAACTCGAGTTTGTATATTAGAGACCTTCATGTAATTTTCACTGGAAACTGGACTCCATAAACTTATTTGAGGATCAGTAACTTGGGCATAACACATCCATACACATAAAATGAAATAGATTGGGGGAGAGGAAAGGATGTGGGAAAGTATCTCAAAATTCAAATGAAAAGTTTTAAACTGAGAATTTCAAGTAATTAGCTTTTTATCAGTTTTTTTTTTGTTTCCAGAATCAGTATATTTAATGAGGATTTGTGAGTATTGAGCTAAGAAAACAATGGAGAGAAGAATATATTATGGAAAGGAAGATGAGTTCAGGATTCATATTGGAGCCTCTTTAGTCATAACTTTTGCAATAGAAGTCCAGAGCAGTGCCTCTCAAACTTTAGAATGCATTAGAATCACTTGAAAG